>DVPR01001849.1:0-10257 GCA_018239345.1 Oxynetra stangelandi | reverse complement strand
TCACAGCTATCATACTATCATTCAATTGCAGTGATGTCACATAATCCAGCCATGCTTTCTTCTTTCTTTCAACGGAGTCTCGGACTCGGATAAAATATTATATATATATAATTATATTGATTGGTGGCATGGATCACGGATAAAATATACAAGCTTAAAAAAGTTTCTCTGTAAAGGAAATTTAAAAACAGTAAATATTTTGATCGTTAAGATAATATATAGTCCATTCATTATTCTAATACACGAAATGGTAATTGGATAGTCATGTTACGCTTTATCTTGTACCACACCTCAAAGTGCACGTATCAGGTATTCATTTTCTTTGGATATCGATTCACATCCACTTGTTCGCCGGGAAGCCAATTCGAATTACTCGGGTTTGCCTTTAAGTCGGCGTTGCTCTGAGAGTAATTGATTTGACAATTTCTTCGTTCAACGGTCCTGAATAGGCTAGATGTATGAACATAGATTGTATTGATAGTCAGAAAATAAATAATAGGACTATTTCTAAGTGTGTATGGTAGCGAGCGTAATAGAAATCGATATCTGGGGTAACACTGTGAATCATCGCAGCTGTAAATACTTCTGCTGTCAAACAGCAATCATGTGTATCGGTTTAACGGATTTGGTAAGCAGGTTTCAACATCAAATATATGAAAACTTAAAGATGCCCAGAGGTATCATTAATTGCGAAACATGCATACCGTCTATGTACATACATATATTATAAATACTTTTCATTATAAATATTAAAAAATTATAATTTATAAAATATTAAATTAAATTTAATTGTATAGCTAGTTTTAATCTTAGAGTTTACATTTATGGGCCACACCGCAAGGGACTGGTGTTCGAATCCTGGCACTCGCATCTGACTACAAAGTTATGTGTGTTATAGAAATAAAAATATCATTTGCTATTTAAACCGTGAAGTGAAAGAGGGAATGCTTCAGGGTTCCTCACATGTGACTTGACACCTATTATTTCGACAGGGATACGTGTCTAACAGCGAAACAGCGAAACGATTGAAAATGGCGATGATGACAAAATTGCATCGTTATAAGAAAGCATTTTGCTTCTGCAGCCGACGTAATATGGGGTATTGAGCGCAATACATTGCGTCAAGCACCGATATTTGATACAACGAGACCGATATAAGTCTGACCGCATTATAACAATTTGTCCATTTTATATACATTGTAGACCCTACTCTGTATCCGCACATTTTCTTATTACAGCGCGATAACGACTGTTGGCGCTATGAAATTTTATGTGAAAGAACGTTTCCAATACATTAGGTGTTTGAGGTGGTAATAATCAGTATATTTCCCACAAGTTTTTTTTTTACGTTTCTGTGGCACCTTTCTTTTATAGTAGCATAGAAACGATTGCCCACTTTATATGTATTTATTAAGGTATTAGAAATAGTTACAAGTCGACTCGCAAAAACGGTTATAAGATTGGTAAACGCATTTCGGAACCTTTATTGGCGCTTCGGCTTGAGAACTTACTAAACGGTCGAAACAGTTTATACGAGGTCATAGTTATTAAATTTCCCGAAAAGGCTTGGGATTGATCAATACTGAAGGGTAATGGAGTATGCGCTTACTATCACTTAAATGGGTTAAGTAGGTACACACTCTTCATAGTTACGCACGCTTCATGATGAGACTACATTCATTGATAAATGTTATCAGATATTCTTAAATATCTTTACATGGCATGTTTATTGTGTTGTGGAGCTTTGTTGTGATGATGTGAACCAATGTCAATAAAAACATGATAAATCCTAAATAAAAAGTGAAAATCTTCTTAATTTTATTGTTACGCTTATTGGTTATGCAATGCATTCATAATGCGTTTTAGAATAAAAGTATTTATTACGGCATATTTCAAATAAAAACTTGGATGTATATAAAAAAAACTGAGCAACCTTACATTACAAAAAAGATTACAACTTAGTGCATGCTATACGCCCCAAGCGACACTAACGCTAAGCGATAATGAGTCATGTTTTGCTCGAATATTTTCGAAATAATTTCACAGTTTAATATTTTAATTTAATAATGAACATTTATTAATTAATTTTTCGCATTAACCGTTCGAGCGTGTAAAATAGTATGGCAACACAATCGCGCGATCGATTTAAAACCCCGCGCGATGTATTGACCAATACTGTGGCAACTGTCCATCGCGTCATCCGATCGACAGATTATTCCGTTCCGTATCATTTTCAAATGGAATGCCTAATCAACGCGAAATGACTTTGCAAGAGTGATGCAACACAAATCATGAAATGTAATGTTTCATACGCTGTACTCGAGGTATCTTGTTTATTTAGCCAAAATATATTTGGTTGATTACAATTCTATAATAATAATAATATCTTGGGACATCTCCACACATGGCCATCTAATTCCAAAGTAGGTACTTAAGTACCTGTGTTATGGTAACCAGACGGCTCATAAACTACAAATAAACTTAGAAATAGATTCATAAATAGATATTATTTTTCATCCAGACACAGAACAAATACTTGTGCTCATCACACTAATATTTGTCCTGGGTGGGGATCGAACCCACGGCCCCGGTTCAACGGTTAGGTTCGCTAACCATTGCACTAACGGGCCAGTCAATGTCAATGTCAATTCTATGTAATGATACCTGTCAGTAAATTTTCGGCTTGAGGTAATTTTAACTATTGAATTAATTGCAATAAACTTTGCTTCATTTGTAACTGCAGCACGATAGAAACTGTAGAGACACACCTTACTATGGAATACTATAAATATAATTATAACCTAGGTTTATGTTAATGAAGTTCGTTACGTCAGTATACTTTCGTGATTTAGTGCTTAGAAGCTATCGAATAGTAGTAGTGGCCCTAACGTATTTATGTGCCACTGTTACCATAAAAAGTTATAGGTTATGAGAGCATCTAGGAAAGTTAGGTGCACGTATGGCGGGTGCGTCGGGATTGCCAGATTTATTAAAATGTTATCTACAAACTTTTAGATATATTTATTAGTTTTAACTTCATTTATAATCACAGTATATATACAAAATATTTGGATAGCTTTTTATATCGGACATCAATGAAAAACGTTTTTATCATGAATATACTTTACTTTAAGGAGCAGCATATTGACAGTTTAAGCATACAATAACGAATAGGAAAGGTCACAAGTAAACACAACTACTTTCATTCTATATTACCGTTAAATTTAGTTTTACTTATATGACTAACTAGTTGAATAATGTGAGCAAATTTATAAAGCTTCGTGATAACACTTGTGTTCCCAAAAGAATGAATTCCAAGAAAAAACAAGCTGATGCGCCAGACATTAGTAAATTTTCAAGAGAAGGATTGAATGTATGTCTGATATCTTATATTGCACGCCGATAAAAGAGCAGTTAAGCTAGTGATTAATTTTTAATTATGTTAAGAATCTTGGTCTCAAGGCTAAATCACAAAAAGCATAAAATTTACATTCTTCCCTAGCTCCCGTAAATAAGTCTTATCTCCATAAATTAATGCTTTATGGGGGCCGTACGAAGCAATGTATTTTTAATTTTATTACGTGCAACGGAAATTAAAACAGCTAGCGGCAAGACAGTTGACTGAAATAATTTATCATGGATGATAAAGAGCCGTAGTATGGAAATTTAAAAAAACTAATGTCCACCTATGTACATACATATATTTCTGCTGCTAAGCAAAAACGCTTATTATTGTTGCGATGTCGAGATGCCTTTGGCATGACAGAATATCACACTGCACTTTATGTGTATATGTTAAACAATAGATAAAACTTACGTCAATTTTAAACAATAAAAATCAGTGAAACACTATTCAGTTACTAAAGATGAATAATATTGAGTAGATACTTACTAAATACAATCATATTTTTAGCGGGGAGATGATCGAGTCGGGCCGATATCAATATGTTCCCGGTTGATATTGACATATAAATTTTCAACCAATTTCTTGTTATTGGACAACTTACTCATCGTGGTCCTATTAAAAAAATAGGAAGTGTTGGTGTTTTACGTTGTACACCCAACGTAATTTCGTCATTATTTTCTACTTTAATCTGTGTTACCAGTCAGTGGTACAATAAAATTGGGGGCTTCCGGGTTCAAAACCTATTTATTTTCAACATATATTTATGTGGGCAACACAAGTTATTCTTGCCTTGCCAAGGCATTTATTGTATGATAAATGGTAATTGAATTGATATTCAATAGCTTTTAAGATAGTTATTACTTTATGAAGTTTCGATCTTAGTGTTTTAGTGCTTTGCCTAGTCGACCTAAAGTGATAGACTTAACGTCGTGCCATCAACTAAAATTGCTTCTAAGCCGGGCTTAGATTAGATATATTTAAAGATATATCCATAGGCAGCCATAGAAAAATTGTATGCTCAATACAATTATACGGTTTGAAATAAAATTAACACTACAAAAGCTGGAATATTACAGTAGGTTAGATTAGTAAACAGACTATATCAAAGCCTTTGTATTTCATAATTATTTTAATAATTTAGTTGTAGTACTAAATTCATGCTATAAATTTGAAATGACTAAAGGTGAAATTGTTTTATTATGAAATTACTTACTGAATTATTCAATTTAATAAATGTTAATGGAAGTTTATACTTTGTACGGCCAATTAAACCAAATTAAAAACTTTTACTAAGTCACGTGGTGTCGTTTTACTTCATTATTAGAAATAATATCCTTCAGTTCAAAAAACAGTACTCAAATAGGTACAGTTACCAGTTGCACACTGTTAGGTACCAGATAGAATATGAAAACACTTTTTGTTCAGATTTTATGTTGAAATTTATTTTAATAATTTAAAAGATTTTTTCACACGACTCAATTGCTATATCAATTTTTTTTTTATTGTTGCTACGTGTATTAAAAAAATGCTAGTAGCATAATATGCTATATTATAGTAACACGCTCACTATAATACAACAGGTTATCAAGAGACTTACCTGTGTAGAACTTGACGTTGACAGAAGAATTCAAACTATGAAAAAATGTTTTATTTTTGTTCATATATTAGGCGCAATTAAAAACATACCTATACAAACGTAAATATACTTGCCATATATTCATTCACGTTCCGACTGCAAATACATTTCACCAGACTTATAGTTTTTTAAACAAGAATTTTCCTCTACATTCGCCAGAATGAGTGTGTTGGTTTAAAGGATGTAAACACGGCTTGAAGATTACCTATGTTGGTATGCACATCGCATCATAACCACCGAGCACAAAGTGGCGTGATCATGCGCCATTATCGTGCCCCAGTGTGGCGTGTGCTCCGATATAACAGGGTTCACAATTTAACACATTTTATCCTAAACCAACATGTTCATTACATATCTTCACATTCCGTTATGTGTGCGTATTAATCTCAAGGAGCTTAAAACGACTTCCTTAGAAATATCAATAACTAATACTATGTGAACTGTAGTGTTAGTTATTGATATTAGCAGTCTTTTTCTTATTATTCTGTCCTTATCATCCTATGTCCTTTCTTATTAATATACATGCATACATACATATTTGATTGGTCGTGGGTTCGATCCCCACCCAGGAAAATATTTGTGTGTTCATCAAGTATTTGTATGTAAATATGTAGTTTTTTCCGCCGTCTGGTTACCATAACACAGGCACAGTTGAAGTGCGTACTTTGGGATCAGACAACCGTGTGTGGAATTGTTCCAAGAAATTATATTATAAGATATTATACTATTTATTATACATACTACTATTATTAACTGATGAATGTAGACGAAGCACGTCAGGTTTGTAAGGACAGAGATGTTTGGCGCTCTGTGCGCTCTACCTACCCCGCTAGGGACCTGGCGTGACGGTTATTTATTTATTTTATTTATTTTACTACTATTATTATACATTGTTTCTTATTTACCATGGACAAGGTTACAAACACTATGAGCGGAACCGACTGCTCCTTACGGCTACCTCCCGTTTGCTACTGTCTTCATTAAAAAAGAAATAAGCAAATCAGAAAACAGACGGAGAGTTAGAAATATGTTAGAGAATCACAAAAGCACCTTAGAAGAGCAAAAATACAATTTTATTAAAACAATTCCATATTAAACCTTGACGACATTGTGCGTAACTACAAATATATTAATTTGAATTTTCAATATTAATATATACCGTGAATATACTAATATTCCTTTGAAGCGTTTTTTAAACGTAAATTGTGTTATATTAATAGAATTTTTCAGATTCCATTCAATAATAACGTAGCGAGATTGCGTGTTTAAGAAGAGATTCTCGGGAATTAAATCAAAAAATTAATATGTAATTGTATCAAATAAATTAGTTATATTTATTTAGTTATTAATTTTTTTACCTAACACGTAGCTCCAGGAGTACGATCACCAGCCAGACTTCAGATAAGACTGCACTTTGGGAGATTCTCTTATCATTAACATAAAGCATTGCATCTACACAGCAGACTCTTGGCCTGTGCTGTATATTTATAATACACAGAAATTAGTAGTAAACAAAAGCTTATTTCCCGATATTATTGTAACGTGTTTTAGTATGGTATATATGGAGCGCGCAAGGCAGTCTATCATTAATTCGGGCATGTGTGATGTATAACATTTGTTTTAGCGAATAAGAACTGGGTTAGCTGGGAAATCCCTCATTTATTATATTGTAACTGGGGAAATAAAGCATTTGATATAATGAAGTTTCGCTGAATGATGCATGGAAATTATTGGTTTCGGTTTCACAATGTTGTATCGCTGCATTATTCTAGGGTGTTCCGCATCGTATAACAATGTATGTATATTAACAATTTCTTTTTTGCTATCTCTGTTTTCCAACGATTCGTGGATCGCCTGAAAGAAATCGCTATTAAGCGATAAGGCCGTCTATTTTACATTTGTTGCACATTGTCTTATGTGCTGTTAATTATAAAAAAGTTCTCTGTTTATCTATATCTTATCTTATAATAGTTTTAGGTGCATCAACACAAAACCTGTAAAGGATCTGAACACAAAGAGATACCTCTCAGTTTGTTCCTACAATACAATGATTTATAACAATATTCGAAAACGATTTCAAAAAAAGAGATAAAAATACAAATGCGTTTTTTATTTGCGGCAATTAATACTATTTAAAACGAAAAATGTAGTTTTTAAATTAATAGTCTATTCCGAAATAAGAGCTTCCTAGGAATTCCTTTTTGATTGAAGTTATTTCTACCTACATTTTATGATAAATGAATTTTAATCACCTTCTTAGATGCCCAAATCTTAGGTAACGTTCAATACCACAATTTCGCCAACATTTAAAAATAATTACATTTTATTTGACCTACTTCATTTCGATGTTCAAAAACATTACCCGAGTATTCCTTACTACAACTCCCGTTTCCATTACACCACGTCAATCACCGGCTAACGACTTGTAGGAGCCACCTGGAGCTCGATTGCATTTCCTGGCATCCAATAAATAACGTTGACCGTACCTTGACTACGCCGAGTGACAACCGGACGCGATCTAGTTATTTATTAAGTCCCCCGGATACAATCACAGACGAGCGACGACATACGCAGCCTGATATGCGAGGTTCCTTTGTTATATTCCACAGATATTTATAGTACAGGTTTTTATGCGTTGTATCTACCTATTCTAACTAACTAACTTTTGGTATTAAACTGATTGATGCAACATTTTACTTTGGTGAATTCTTTGTTTGATTAAACAAAGATTTATTTTAGTGTCGTTTCTTTGAAAACAGCTTAACTGATATAATGACAAATTGTCTTTGATGAACCATGACATGGAAAGCTTGGGTACTGAATTAAATACTCGCAAATCATATCTTCTACTGGCGTATTGAACTTATTTAGTAGTTTAGCTTGAACAGTTTCTTGCTACAATTTATATATAGTCCTGCACATACAAAGTTTTGTATGCGATTCTCTTGCTAAGTTGACTCGATAGTCAACTTAGCAAGCGAACTGCACCAAAAACTTTGTGTATTGCTCGCCAATACAGTCTTGCGTTTGGTGTATTACGTTGAAACGAGTAGAAAATAAATTAACATGTAATGAAGCCCATTACCTCCGATTATATTTGTATGGAATACAGCAATCTACATTTGTATTTTCATAAATCTCACATAAATCGAAATAAAGTTACGAGAAAAGAAACAAAACTAGTTTTATAACTATATAAATTTAAAAAGTAATTAAATACTCATTAATACTCATTATTTTCCATCTAATAGTAAGTACATAAATGCAAAACATATCAGTCTTTCTGAGAATTATTAAAAAATACGCAAAATATTCAGTTACTTCTTTCTACACCATCAATATACAAATTCAAATAGTTAAGTATACATACATACCTACACCTAATGAACGCCAATCGTTTAAGTTTAAATTACATTGCCATTGTATTAAAAAAACACATAAAAATTACTTAATATGAATATATTACTAGCCTAGAATGTATTGATTTAACATAATTCAATACAAACTTATAACTTACATAACTCAATCTAGTATTACTCGTGTTGTATGTAGCTTGGGTAAACCCAGGAGAACAGAGACCTGCTCATTCAGAGTCAAGTCAAATATACAAATTGATTGTTGTCTCTCCGCCTGCATTCGAAGCAAATGGAATATCGAAGTATTCGGATGTTCTGTAGACCAAATTTGTACTGTAGTCAAAACATGCTTCGTAGTATGCGCCAGTCTTAACTTATTTGGAATAAATATAATATTGTTGTAATCATAAAGAAGTATTTTAGGTTACAAACTATATGCATATCTGAATAAAGTATGTGTGCATGAGATTTACAACATCAATATACGCATGATTACATTTGAACAAAAAATAAAGTTTGCAAACAGTTAAAAATTTTCAATATTTGAATGAAATAGTTGCCTCGAGCTCATGGAACTTAGTTTTATTTTTTATACCGAAAGTTTCCGGACGAAAGCTCACGTCTCGGGGACATCGGGGAAGAGTCACTTAATTTACCAAAGTGAAAATTTAATTTCACAGCAAGTGCTTTGCGTCGAGAGTTTTTCTCCTTAGTTTTCCATTTGTCTTTGGCAATGACACTATTTTGTGATGCGTCATGATTACTAATATGTCATGATTACTTAAAAATAATATCATTATGCATTTGTTTAAATTAAAATGCATACAAGATAAACATTTTTAATAATAACGAAAAGAGTTAGTCCAGGGCTTTTAATTTACTCGTTATTTATTTATATCATTTTAGGTATTATTTTGGGTATTATTGGGTATTATTAGTAGTATTTTGTTTTGATTATTATTTTCGATTGCAACTGTTTCTGTTTTTATCCCTGCGTATCTGTTTTAACCACTTCGGTAATGTTACCCGGTTCCCGGTTTTTCTAAATTGAATATCTTATTTAAAGGCAAATAGATGAATATTTACGTCACATATAGACACTGGTTGTATCACAAGTAGGTATACAGCAGTATACCAGTTGTTCAGGACTTTTTTATGTTTTTATTTAAAATTGTCGATTACCAATATTCACTCATTTTATGTTCTATAAGGATTTAAATTGAAAATCTCAAAAGTCTAACTAATCGATTTAAATTTTTAAATCACATCACTGTTATGCTCGTTTTAAATCCCAAACAAAGGAATAAAGAACCCGTAGGCACTAAAATGGGGAATAGGATTTTTTTTAGTTCTTTATGACCGTTTTTATTTTATGTAAAACAAATTATGTCAATTATGTTAAATGGTCACTGCAGACGAAATAGAACATATATTTTATTCTGAACGAGTTATAGATAATGTGTATTGTATAATTTTACACATAAAATTTCAACTTGTATTACGAAATTAATAATGACAATTTACTATAAGTTAGTAAATAAGATAGTACTAGAGCTTCCAGAGTTCGTTCCGTGTGCATTAATTCCTTTTGTGTTGGCTCCTTTGTTCACAAAAGCGAATTATTGTAACAAACTTCCTCTGTACTAATCGTAGACCAATTGTATGAATCACCCGTATGGAATATACAAATAGTAAATCGTAGTTAATCAGTGCATTGAAATATAGGTGTAATAAGTAAAAATTAATAAATAAATAACCGTCACGCCAGGTCCCTAGCGCGGTAGACAGAGAGCACGGAGCGCCAAACATCTCTGTCCTTGTAAACCTGACGTGCTTCGTCTACATTCAACAGTCTCTTC
>DVPR01001848.1:0-10260 GCA_018239345.1 Oxynetra stangelandi | reverse complement strand
ATTTCCCGATATTTGGAAAACTTCATGAATATTGACGCTTTTTACGAGTAATTCTAGTACAGAAGTTATTTTAGAAGTTACTTTAGACCAGTAATAGTATTTTCGGTATTTGTTAACTTGTTTGCGTGCGTCTGGTGAAATATTTAGTGTGAGAGCCATCTATTAAGTGCTCAGGATAGCTTTAAAGTTAATAAGTCCGCTACCGATAATATATTAGCATTCTGCTCTTAGTCCAGTAGAGCCACGTTGGGATCGACGTGGCTTGTTGTGATTTCTGCAAAAGATTTGCAATTTTTAACTATTATCCGCTTTCCGTAGTATTGTCGTTGCCGAATATTTTCTTGCTATGCTTTCTTCTTTCTTCTGCTGCCCCTATGACTGCAGGCAATATGAGCAACTGAAAAAAAATTCTTAACACCGTATTTAATTTTTATAATTTTTTTGCCTGATACTGCTATAAAATTTTTTGCGGAATTTAAACATGTATGTAAAATTAACTGATCGTTAACAAAGTTAATTTTTATGTAATGTCGTTTTTAGGTAACTTACCCAGTAGTGCAAGAATATCATTAAAGTTTAAATTATTTTAAATCATAAACTTCAGTTACGAATAAAATTTTCTTTAGATTTAAATTGTTGTGTTATTTGGAGACAATAGAAAGACCTTGAAAGTGGCGCGGCGTTAAAAATATTGTATAACAACTCCGTTAGAAATACTTTCGGAAGTAACACAGCTATCTGGGAATCCACGTAAAGAGAAATACTTATATACTTATAATGGAAAATGTCGAAAAGAAATTATTGCGTTTGTTTCACTAACATACTAACTTTGTGAATTTTCTGTGTGTGTGTTCATTGTGTGTGTGTATCCTATTTTAGTTATAAGGGGAATGCTTGGATACGACTATATGTATGTATAAGGAACTTCTCCTTATACATACAAATAGTTAATCATTGATGAAGCAATTTTACATTCTACTACTATCTTCTAAATACTGTCTATTTGAACTAGAATCACTGAGCATTCTTAAGTACATACACGTTTGGCCACGTACGCTGTATGGAGCGTTGAGTTGTTGATTGGTGCTCGAAACAGTCTTTTCTGACATGCACGTTAATTCTACTTAATACTGTTCTGGCTTGGGATCTAGATCTGGACATATTTATTCCAACGCCAACTACATTTCGCAGAACTGCTAATAATTTAAGTGAGGGTGAAAATACAATGTGAAAATACTTTATTTATTTGATTAGCATGGTGGATTAATTACACTAATCGATTAATCATGTAACGCAATTAATGAAATCCTAAATGACCTTTAATATTTATTTTGTAATTGAATAATAAATAAATAAACAAGTTTCCAACTAATACAAATAAAAAGAAACAAAAAGAATTTTACATAAATATATTAACTAAAATAAATAGTAAATAAGTTATCTTTTCAGCTTTACAGAATGTTAATGACGGTATAAAATAAACTTAGATAAAACTACAAAAAACATTATAACAGAATAGATAGCGTTGGTGGAGATATAACGGTTGAATGGCATTTGAAATGTAACTTTTTTTAATTTGAAAGGGACGCGTGTAGATTGAAGCAAGCAGCCAAGTCAATAGGTTTTCCTCCATGTTCGCTGTTGGACTCAGGAGAATGTCGGACGTTTTCTATTCAACATAAGTGAGTCTTGGTACTTCGGTGTATTCAGTTACAACGTCTATTTACTATCTAACACCCTAACACGACACTCATACATTTTCAGATTAAATTGTTCGCTCGGAAGAAAGCTCTAGATCCTTAATACGACTTTTTACATTTTCCAACGGCTTATATAATTGCCCAAACTGTGCGATTAGTGGCAACTTATTATCATAACACTGTTAGGGAATAGGGCATTTCTCTATGTCACTGGGTGGCAGAGTACTGAGTGGGTTGGATTGTCATTAGATTAGCTCGCTCCAAGCCGCAGATCGCTTGCTCGTCCTCTGTGTGTCTGCACAGGTATTGCGGCCGAGTTAATTGGTTAAATCGCTTGTCATAAGTTTATTAAACCGTCATGAAGTCTTTTGAAAAGGCTACTGAGCCTTTCTATCTATCGTCAATAATAAGTTTATAGGATCAGCTGATTGACGTGCTTACCAATGTTCAGAAGCGTTTGCAAAATAATAACAATTCTGAAACGTAATACTAAATATGTATGCATATATTATATATCCATCTATTATATTCGGTTAAACGTCAAACTTCAAAAAGTTAATTAATGATTTACTGTCATTTAAAAAAAAGAGGCAGCAGCCAAGCGTCTAGGGACATATTAAGTTGGAAAACAGGACGATCACAAAAAAGACCGAAATGTACTGGATACATTTCTCTAAGAAGAAAGTCTCACCTAAAGTTTGAGAAGAATGCCAGTTACACAGTTAGCCTCGATCCTGGCTCCGGGTGGAACTTTCTATTTTTCGATTGCCCGCGTTAGTAACTTGGCAAATGTAGTTCAGCCAGTAGTTCACACGGCCGCCGTTCCACGACAACTCAATTTTCTAACTTATTTTGCATCGCGCAAATGTCCTTACGTTTGAACATTCGAGCTAGTTCGTTACATAGCAATCGTATGCAATGACAAACCACTCTGAACACTTCCATATTCCGTATTGGAAATTGAAAATGTCATTACAGAATTTCTGTAGCTTCTTCGCCTACGCCTCCTGTGAAACGGTCATCTTATATGCAGCAGACATTTATGATGAGATTTTCCGTCGACAGACACACAAGAAACGAATTTATATTATGTAAGTAATAATATTAAAACATTTGATTTATATAGAACTTAGTGCGTAAAACCACTTGGATTGGATTGGATTTACATTTAATTAAAGTGTTAACTTTAATTACTTTAGTTACTTATAACAAACAGCAAAATATTTTTTTACTGGCGCTTTATTTTATAATTGTTTATTGCTAAATAAATTATATTATCATGTTTTGAGTTGCACGTTATTGCCTCTACGTGGATAAACTTCGTATATGTATACTGATAAAACTAGAATGATTTTGTTAAATACCGCATGACTGTGCGTCGGTCCACTTTGTCTCGAGAATCACGATACATCTGATGGGGTTGGAACATTAGTTTATTTTAAAATCTATTTGCACCTAAATACAAAACGTATACATAAATTTACAACTACTTTACATGCCGTTTCGAATGCAAAGCCACAAAATGTTATAGAAATAAATCCAACTGTGTAATTATTAATTATGTTTCGAGCAACTTCTAATTTCATTTAATCCTGACTTTAAAGTAATTTATTCCAATGAAATCTTTTTCTCTAAAGATAACTTACTACTGGGTTTTATTAAAGGATCTTGGAATTAATCCAAAGGAAAGTTTTCTGAAGGACGTTTGGAATGGAGGATCGTTGAGGCTGCTCTCGTACTTCGGCGTAGCCCTTAATTATGTTATCTTAAACTTGGTCCAATGTGCAGGAGTCATTTGTAACAAACATTTGCGTCAGTTGTTATTAAAGTAATCAACTGTTTTGTAAACTAGTGAGTTCTATTATTCTTTGTATCATCGATATATGTACATAGTGTGTGTATTTGCTAAGTTTTAAACAACTTTATTCAGATAGAGACAGTGGCGTATAAATAAGACAATAGAAGAGTGGGTAAGTATGTTACTAATGTTAAATAAATTATAACCACATTTCAAAAAGAACAAATACTAGGAGGATACGTGAGATAAGGGACATTAAAGTGTATTAAATTTAATTGCGAATTGTGGAATTTCGTAGTCGTGCATATTAAAGATTTTTGATTAGATTGTAAATGCGATTAGTGTGTCAGGGTAAGGTGAAAAAATATGAGTCCAAGGCTGTCTGCATTAGTTAAGCAGGCACTAGATGTTGTTTTTGGTTCATTACTTATTCTACATTTTGATATTTTATTTAGGTATTCTTAATATATTTTTATATGCGATCCTCAAAAATGTTGTACAATTCTAATGTGTACTTTTAAACATTTCATAACTTTGTAGGCAAGTATATATATTAAGCCTTTTTATTATCTGGCAATCTAGCACCTATCTATTATACAGAAAAATACTCCATAGAAAAGTCATTCAAAATAGAGCAATTCAGATCGCAGTATATGTATTGATGAACTTGATATGGACTCTGTATCACTTTTATTACCTTACATGTATGTACGAATGGTACCCGTACATATTGACCATAGAGAATGCAAGTTATGATTAGAAAATAGGTTCAATGTTATATAAAATACATCGACACTCAGTCTACAGCCATCACTAGAGCAATTGACGGGAGTTTGAGTTTGGCTAGAGGCTGGAGCCGGAAGTGGTCGAGCGGTGTTCCTAGTTTAACTGTTGCGTTGCTTGATTGTCGTCGCCAAATGCGTTCTACTAGCCCATGGCTGTACAACTGGGACTATTTGGCGCTAATAAAGCCACAAACACGCCATGTTATGCTGATGTGTTTGTATATTATTCTATTAAAATATTAATGGGTCATATATTAGGAAAGGATACAGTTCGTAATAATTATGTTCATAATGTTAATAAATTATTGTTTGGAATTGATTAAAATATCCTAAGGCTGTATGTATATTACTATAGATTTTGGCATTCATAATGACAAGTTAAAAGGTTTTGTAACTTCCAGACAATTATAGTGACGCTGAAAGCACAAATGCTTGTTGAAAAAAAAAATCGGAAAAACAAAAACTTTCCATGCATATGGTATAATTTTATTAAATGCACTCATTTGCTTATCTTGTTTATGATTATCATTTTTTGATCTATAAAGTCATGTGTTTACTGGTATGTTTACTTCCACTCACTGGAAGTAAAAGAAACCCTATATAAGGTACCCAATGGTCAGTAGCGGTATGATATAGTTTTGATTACGTTTTCAGTGCACAAGATTATTCACTCACAATAACTGATGTTTATTTTGTAAGGGACGTAAGGATATTTCGTGTCTACGAAGGTAAATGGAAGCATTCGTGAAAATGAAATAAGTATCGATAATTAGGGGTATATATAACATAAAATAAAGAAGTTGTATTTTCAAAGTAGTATTTTATTTATTTTGTATATTAAATTAATTATCAATTTGTATATTATATTCTTATATTTCCATTTATATACTTGTCTGCTTTCTTTCAACTTTACTTTCTCTTTTAGTTTTGAGTGGAAGATCAGTGGAAGATCTGAAAGCTAGTAATATAAAAATGAAATATTTAACATACCATTTTAAACATAGACTTGATAACGTAGTAATGAAGTGATTGCAAAAAAGATTAATAATTAGTTTGTAAGCTATGTTTATGTAATTAACCATTTGTTTTATTTGGACCATTAAATCGTTACTCTGACGTAGGTATCTGTGCTCCACAAATATATTTAAGGTCGATTTAAAAGGAGAAAAGAATGAACATTTTAAGGAGATTACGTAGCAAAGCAACGAATATCGGGACAATGAAAGTGATTTACATTAAAGCGAGATCAACCAGGAATATATATTTCGAATTACCAAAGCAATTCGGTATTTAATTCGTAGACCCGGCAAGAAAGATAGGCGGCGGGTATCCCCAGTCTCCGGTACGCGGTTTTAATTACAACTCAGGTTACACAGCCTAATTTCAGAAACTTTGCATTCCTCGCATGTACCGCGAAAGGATCGGCCCAAAAGAAAACGACATTTCATTATTCTATTACACTTCGCAAAGAAGAGTTGCGCCGTAATTACTTTTGCGAATTTGGGGTTCGTATTTGATAGAAGTAGTCCGCCTGGAATGTTCAACGCTTAATAAAGGCGGATACAGCTGATGTTTGGTTGAAGTAGCACTCATAGTACCCGCTTAGTTTGGTATTTACAATTATATTGCACAGTTACCTTTAATTTTAACATTTTAGATGAATAACAATATGTTGAACATTTTATAGCCGCTTGGTAAAATCATGTGGCATTCTATTTCCGTTAGCGCAACATAATATTATTTTGGCGATGTATGTAGATATTTTAACGCTTAGGTACCTTTAATATTAGAACTGAGCTATGTTTTGTACTATTAACAGAAGGCGTAGAAACATCACCGCGCTACGTGATGCGTCAGTGCGTGTTGCGCAATCCACGACCGGCACCGCCGTGGTCCTCGGCTCGCCCATCCTGCTTACAAACTGGGGAAGTTTCCTCGCCGCGGTCGTTACGAGGCGCGAATTGTTCGCGTTACAATTACAGCGTGGCCCGCCATATTTATGCCAGCGGTAACCAAATTGCCTGATATTATTCCATCCCATTGAGTGCGAAAAGCGCAAATTAAACCGATTTTATATTGGATGATTTTCGTCGAGAGCGGGGGGGGGCGAGATATGTTCGTTGGGAGATAAGGAGTCCGGAAGATTGCTTTATGAAATAGGAAAGGAATTGCATACTGTAAAGAGTTGCGTTCTCAGTTTTCCGTCTTCGCGTAAATATTTTAATTTGCTCGCAGGAAATGTTGACGTAAAAGATAAAAGAGCGATGAATGTTTCCAGAATATCAAAATGCAGACGGTTTATGTATAATATATAGAATATTGTTTGTAAATAACTGTTATCGATGGAACGAATTTATTTTATATATAGGGAATTTCTTTATTTTATTGGCAAGTTTTATGTTAATAGGCGTATACCTATTTTTTGTATGTATGTTTTTTGTATTTTTTCCATTTGAATGGGTCGGTTAATCGATAATCTATTTAATTAATAAATAAATTGAACTCAATATAAAATACTCTTATTTTATTTATTTTTTATTTATTTCCAGAACACGTGCGACATTAGTAACCTTAAGCGTAAATTAAACAAATAAGTTGGTTCGAGCCTTTCACAGAAGCGGACACTCAAAGGAGGAGAAAAAGCAACCAAAAGATATATCTTTGAGAGGCTCAGATATTCGGGAAACTATATAGCCTAATGAAAGCAAATGAGGGCGGCCGGGCGCTAACAACTAATTGGCTATTCCGAAAACTCATTTGAACACAAAATGGATTCTGTATTTAAATTTCAGTATTCCGTAAAACAACGGCGAAAGTTAAATGCATAAGGCATTTCGGTTTCGATGGATTTACTCTCCCTCCCGCTTGTTTATTTGTAATCGGGATTTTAGAGAACCATTAATGAAATTAAAAGATCTGTTTAGGTTTAGGTTCGAGTAAAGGATTTAATTAAGGGAGATAGACTTGAGGACATTCTACTTTACAATTATTACTTCAATGAATTAAGACGATGTTTTTTTTAAACTTGTAGTATAAGTTTCTTGTTAACACATACAGAAGTATAGCCGATGGTGTTTTAGCACATACGTACATATATCGTATACATATTTTATGATGTGGAATTAGACAACTACACTTTATACATCCTCTTATTAAAAAATACTATTTTTCGTAATGTAAGCACTATATAATATTATTGATACATAAATTACATAGATAATTACATTTTTAATATAAAATTCACATTGATTAAAAAAACAATCGTTATTTTTGCATTGTCTTATTTTATTTTTAATTTAAAGAAATGACAATAATCCGAACATTAATTTTCATTCAAACATAACTATCGATAGTTATATCTTTTTTATGAATCTATAATGTATGGTATAAATAAATAAACAAATAGTATACAGTAATTAATACTTTTTTATTTACGTAACAAAGTAAAGTACGTTTCGTGTCTTATCAAGAATTTCAAGTTGCCGGCCAATACAAGAGAGTCACTTCAATCTCAGCATATTATGTCTACGATATGAATGATACGCTATGCGTCAATACGCTGCCAATTTCATTAACACTACGCGCCTTATTGTACTAAGCACCCCGGTACGCCAATCTATAAACATGCCTCAAGAAGGCCGCTGTAATTGAGTTAGATGCCAATCCTGTTCCAATATTGTCGTTATCTACTGAGCATCCGCTGGGATCTCGCTGGTGGGACCAACGCCTGTCGTCTGATGAAGATTGCGCACTGAATGCTGAATATCACAATGCCGCGACCAACCAATATGTTCGGCTAGATGTAATGCTATACATAAATCAGCTAACTGAGAATATCGTTTGCATACATTTACAATGCATCTATTACATTGATATAACAATAATTCACATATTAAATCATGTCCGTGTGTTAAGAAAATAAGCACAAATATATCAAACAGCGAATTCGTTTGGTCTGTATTTGTTTTATGTATACGAACAAAGATGAAAGTGTATTGTGTTTCAGCTGAGCCAGGTAGCTAGTTAGACTTGAGCAGTGAAACTGTAATATCTACTTTACGAACCAACACAAAGCGAGCCAAATCTGATACGCTCTGGGCGCGTGGTGCATGTCTGAACTTACGTGAGCCATAATATGAGATACTACTTTCTGTAGCGACCCGTATGTATGTAAGTTATTACAAAGTATGAAACTCGAGTTGGTAGATAGTGGTAGCAAACTAGAAATAAAATGCAATAAATCAACGAGTTCACTTTCTTTCCTTCTTTGCTTTTGCAAGGGTGAATCGTATTTTGTTTAACTCGTAGGTTCCTAGTGCGTTTCTCGACGCGCGACATATTGTCTGAGAACTCCGCCGACGCCTCTCCAATAAATAAGCAGGTCACATATTGAAAGGGGGGTGGAGGGGGAATACAATTGTAACTTTCGCGGCCCCCCAGCTCACTACGTGAAGGCAAAAGTTTAAAAAATACAAGTTTTCCTGCCTCGGGCCCACGGACACGCATCGGCACCGTTCACACGTAGGGACATACACACGTGACACCCACCGGGACAAATCACAAGTGCGCACAGATTTTACCAACGATTTAAAAATTGATTGCTCGATTCGACCGTGAGTCCCATAGGCAAGAAAGGTATATTATACTTATGCCTTTCCTTGTTATTATTTCTATCCAGTATGATTTGGATTCCAGTATAATTGGTATTCCCTTATTTCCACCGTGATGTTAGTCGGAATATGAATGAGACTCCATTAAGTTTTCAAAGATTTAGTGCATAACAAGCGGGCGCTTTTTTATGAGTTCCCTTCATTCCGGACGAAATGCGGTCCCAGTTACAGTTGCCTTTGGTGATTTTCTGTATTGAAAGTGAAGCTTATAAAAACAGCGAGTGTTAAGTGAGCGATGAGAAATATAAGTTGCTAATCTTGTCTGGTGCCGTCGAAGTTCGCAGTGAGTTCGTCGTAGCTAGTTAAGAGACGACACAACAAGCAATTAGTATGCAGGGAGGTTGCGCAACATTTTTTTACATTATGCTAAGTCCCGATGAAAAACTGTAGGAAGTCACGGAACAGGAGGGGAACACTCCAGCGATTCCCAATAATTCATTAGAGCGGCTGGCGTCACGGGGTACGAATTAAAATTAATGATTCGCGAGGACAGCACCGCTTTCGGAGGATCTTCTCGCGTTATTCAGTCACTTTTTATCCATTGTGATAATGTTGTTGTATTTGCTTTCGACTGGCAGGTGTTTCGACGACGTTTCTTTGTTATGTTGTTCGTTTAATTTGTGCGAATGAGATCGGGGGCGGTCGTCCAATTTTGTTAGATTTTAATCAAAGTTCCTCATAGCTGTGCGTGCCTATGTTATAAATTATAATAGGTATGTATGTATCCCTAACTTCAATTTGGCTTTAATGTTGTTGATCCCGCGTAGGGATTTGCAGCAACATTGTCGCGGGATGATTTGATGAGAATTCGGGCGACGCGCCGCGACATACAGTTCGCGTTTCCAGTTTCTCGTCACGCCCGCTCGGCTCAAATAAGGCTTACTACCCCCGCTGCCGTCTCGCCGATCCTAACGCCCTCCATGTCTAAAGTAAACTGCGGAATACCTAATGTATTCTATGTTAATATTGGAAAAAATATTACGTGTTATATGATGGGAGAGTTTTAGGCGGTATATTAGAAGATTGATGTTTTTTGCTTAACTTACTTTTCATGTCCTATATAACTTTCACCACCCACTTGTACCCTTAGCTCGTAAAAAATTATTATATATAACATACATATTAATATATTTATACCAACTAATAATTTATTCGTTACATGTAGATACTAAATATTATTTATTTCCTTCACGTATTTGATTAGTAGGAGCGTCATTTCACATTTATCACAATGATATAATAATAGGCGTATACACATATAAATTACAATAAAAAATAGTATGTATCAAAGCGGTGAGACATTTAAA
>DVPR01001847.1:0-10260 GCA_018239345.1 Oxynetra stangelandi | reverse complement strand
CCTTTGTAGGAGAGTAAGAGAGACAGAGTTAGCGCGAGCGTGTTTTTTTAGTTTTTTTAAAGTATTATATTTATTTTGTTAAATTAAGCTCATTAAATTGACATACGAGTACGTGTATAGTTTTATATACAGAAGTATTTTTAAATTAAAAAAAATAAATATCTTTACTCGCGTACGATAGAACAAATCCTTTTAATATTATTTAAGCTTTATATATTAAACTTTTACTATATTTCACGAACTTTGATCTAACTTCGATGCGGTAGGGGTTGTTAAGAGTTTTTTTACTTTCTAACTTATGTTACAAAGTTAGGGTTTCTTACCGAAGTTACGACGCAATACAACACGTCTTTTTTTATTATGATTAATTGTTTAAAAAAATTGCGAATACACAAATGTAGTTTGTCACTGATATACCAAGAAGTGCCGAGATAAAATAGATTCATAAAAATAAACTTTTAAGATTCGATTTAGTTGGAACAAACAGACATCTATCGACAGCTCTAACTGGATCCTGTTAAGGTAGTAATAATAATTAAGAAGTGTCAGTTGGAAATAGGCCAGGAAAATGATGAATGACATGCGATAGTACCCTACGTACTACATTACGTTGGACGCTTATCAGTAGCACATATTCGTGTTAGCCACGCCTTCTAATGGTTGATGTTAATTTATCCCACGCAGTTTTAATAGGACCATTGTCTGCCTCGGTCACGCCTACACCGCGTCACGACAATCACGGTATGACAGACTTTTGTAACTTTTGTTAAAACTATGCGGGTACGGTCAATACACACTACAGTCCTCATTCAGTTTGCCAGTAATTCGATATAATTAAATGTTGGAAGGATATGAAAACAGTGTGATCAGAGCAAAATCGTAATAATACTTTGTTTTTGTTCATAATTTTTGACAGTTGCAAGATAAATGATGTTAAGTTGTCATTAAGGCTCTTGTGGTTTTCTTCTAAATCTACATGTAACTTCAAATTGATTGAAAATTAGATTGCAATTGACATTACTCAGACGTTCTTACACGCGTGCTTTGTATATTTTTCAGAGTGAAACTAAACACTGTAGACATTGAAAAAACGTTGAACCTTAAGGCGAACACTATGGGTGCGTATATACCCTTAATGTGTTTGGAACAAATAATTTAAATTTCTTGATAAACATTCCCGAGTTTACGGCATAGTAAAATAATAAATTGGAGTGGTTTATTGTTGTGTAAAATTATGTTTTAAAATGTTACTACACTAATTGTCAAATAGCCTTATACTTCTACGGTCTTCTTCTTCTACTTCTTCTCTTCTCTTCTTCTTCTAAGACTGATAACAGAGATGAATATTCACATATTCAAATAGTCTTAAAATATATATATATCATGTAATTAAGACAGAATTAGTAATGGTTTGTTGCTAATAAGTATAGAACATACTTCTAAAGTGACACATAATGATAACCGTGATGAAAATTCCATCTTAATAATTCAGTACAAGTTTACTTAAATGACATATTATTTGGACACAGTTAGTCATGTTTCGTTATTCAATTATTCACTTTACGTGTGTCGTATAGTCCCATGTGTGAGTATTGTTGATTAATTCACTCTGAACATTACTTTGCGTGCTACTTAGCAATAATTAAGGTATAAATATAAATTTGTTCTTTACCTAGCTCTTGACAGGTGTGGATGTTGGAAGAGCGCCAATCGAGACTACACTATATTTCTAATAATGTAAATCTATACGTAATTACGCTAATACTTTCAAAGTTATTATATTACATTATGATCAATTCCGAGGGGCTTATTTTGATCTTTAAGTATTTTCTAATATTGACAAGCAACAAAATCTGATATGATATGTAAAAAAAAAAAAACCGTCACGCCAGGTCCCTAGCGGGGTAGGCAGAGAGCACAGAGCGCCAAACATCTCTGTCCTTGCAAACCTGACATACATACACGCCGGTTTCGGAGGCTCTTGACTCCCCCATCTTCTGGAGCCCGACATATTTGGTCGAGATAGGAGAGCCTTGGCCTGTGTAGAGGTAGAAATGTGCTATTGTGTGTGTATGCCTTTCGAAAAGGTGCATGTCTCATGTGACGAATTTTAAAATAGATATGTGTGAGCCCGTCGCGTTCGGTAACTTAGATATCTTAAATGACCCATTCTTAAATATACTGGCAAACTTTATAGAGACTAAAGATCTTCAGACAGGTTGACCAGACTGTCAATCGGCACTGGAGTCGTGTAACAGAATACCCGCTAATACATGTCTGCAATAACTTTTCCCAGTAAATGGACTTTAAAGTTTTGTGAGAATAATCCAAATCAGTATTGATATCTCATGAGATCGTATCCACAAGATGACATATTATGCGCTTATTAATTTAATAAAACTATGGCGACTAATCATCCGCATTTCTCCGTAGAATCTTATGTTTAATTCTTTTGTTTTTTTCAGGTACGTATTACATCGCACAGGAACAACTGAAGGGGCACGAGGAAGTAGGTAATTTAAAAACTTTTCAGTTTCGGTATTATGAAACGTGACACGTACACAGAGTTATGCAAAATACCTAACTGTGCTTGTTCTTTTGAATATGAGCAAATGTTCGCAGCAACCGTATGTGTTGGGAGGAAAATCGGCATGCCTATAAACGTACCGTATTTGCAATGCGCCGTGAAAGCCTAAATTATTAGCATCACAGTATTAGCTTTCAGTGGTTTCTTTAGTTTTCTACGAAGAAAGCGTTGGCATGTTTGCTTAGCTGGCAGGTGTTTAGATGTAAAAAAAAATCTTTCCGAGTTACATAGTGCTGATGAAATATAGAAAACTCAAAGACAATCTGTATCTTGGATATGTCTGCAGCAGTATCAGCCTACCTTTCTAACGTTATATTTAATAAAAATATAAATAGTATCAAGCTTATATAAAATATTCGCTGTATATGCAGAATTCAGTAAACGCTATACAATTCACCCGATGTCAAATGATTTACTAAAGGCTTTATGCACTAGCGTGTACCGCGTCCAACAACTCAACGGTAGAACCGATGCTGCTTTGCCGCTGAAATTCATCTACAAGTCGCTTTCAATTGACAGTCTTAGAATTAATACTTAGTATGATTTATATGTACAATGTACTTATACACAATGTACTTCTATTAAAACATATTTGGAGTACTATTTATTATTTTGACACTGATGAAATGTCTATAATTGATCGTTACTCTATAACTATCGATCATGATTTCGTCTCTAATTAAACTCTATTTTACATCGGCCAGAATAACATTACCCAGGTGTTTACAGAATACGTTATACATCTATGGGCTATTTCAAACTACAATATAATACCATAATACATGCACTATTTAATACCAATACCACCTTACGATACCAAAATAAGCACACCCATTATAACTACTACGTTATTCACTACCAAAAACCGTGCCACGTCTATGAGAAAAATTTACAATATTGTTTCCACGTGCTACATATCTTTCACGATTTCACGTGTTGGAGCAGTCCATCAAATTGCGCCATATACTGGTATAAGACAATGCGATCACACGTACATATAAATTAGTTTTGATTACATGTCGCTGCAGTGACGCACACTCATACCAGTTAAGTATACATAGCCCGCATTGTGTGCTAATTAGGACCAAATATTAAGATTCACAGCCGATTCGCCAATAATGACTTTTTAATAGAGGTCGCGCGTGACGCAGGCCGACGAGACCATTGAGGAAAATAATTCGCTTTTGTAGCGGTTCCAAGCAATGCAAATTAAACATTATAAGGACACTCGTCTGCAAGTGCAAACTGGCTATTCGTGTGTTTTTAAAATGTTTAAATATTTTTTAAATATTAATTTTAAAGTATTATATATGTTTAAAAATGTTGTATATTTTTAAAATATTGTGTATTTTTTAAATATATTTTTTCATTTTCAATAAAGACAATCTTTTACGTCACGCTTTGACTCTGCACACTAAATAGTAACATGAATACAAAAGTATTAAAAATGAACGCCAAAGAGGAATATGAAACATCAAAGCTTTAGGGCAACGGAAAGCACTATAGTACCTTAAACTAACAAAAATTACGTTTAGTAAAAACCCAGGTGCATTATGACTATGTGTGAAACACATAAGAAATAAAATCCATATTTCTTGTAATACTTTTAGTTCAATAAAAAGATAAATATTCATTTATTATATATGTCACTTTTTGGCGATTTTCATTTTCCTTAAAATTATTGTTTTTTAAACTTTTTTATTGCCTACCATAATTTTGTATCAACACAGGTTAACAGTTCGCCTGTTGTAAAATTATGTATGTTGTAAAACAAATAAACAATTTTCAACTATTTTAACGTTATATACGAGTATCACCGTGGAAAATATACTCTTTCCTGAACCCGTCTTCACAATAAGCTAAGCGCGGTCTTTTCAAAGTTATATAGTACATACCCATTGAATTCGAACCTTATTTTAATATTTTCGTATAACTATTTATGTTTTAACTCACATATTATTCTTATTAACGCGGTAGCAGGTTAATTAAAAAATTTTTAACCCGATGCCAACGTTGAAATTACCAGCTGTTTAACGCGTTACGCAATTTTAATTAATTTAACGCGCCTTTTAAATTCCCGTTCCATTAAAAAGTGAACTAAATATACCTGTTTAATAAATATAAGGTAAAAGAGGATAAAGAAGTATGAAATACATACGTTAGATTACAAATTTTCAGTCAATTTAGCAGTTTTGCTGACGGTATTCGAAAGGTGAAATTGTGATTGACCACATTTCCACACCTCTATATTTTATACTGACGTGAACAATCCCGTCTCTGCATACAAAGGTATACTAATACATTTCCGGTTTTTTTACTGCTCACTTTTAAATTGGTATTCTCAACGGATTCGTAATATAGCCGAATCTAATTAGTTAATAGTTACGTTTAAAACAACCTTTGCACTGGTATAATAAAATCTAAACAGAATTTCATTATTTACACATATGTAGATAGCATAATAATAATTAACACAAAAACGTATTCCCCGAATATAACTGAGCTAACATCCGAAATATAATTACTGCGGCAAAATAATACGATTCATGGGTAACGTGAAATCATATTTAGCTGGTGTTCAGTACACATTGGTTAATTAGCAGCGATGGTGTTGCCACAGAAATATGGGTGTTAATATTTTTGCCGTTTTTATATTGAATAAATAAATTCTTTATTTACATGTAGCATTTGGTGGTGGAACTTCGTTTGAACAGGGGCCGATTATATAACCACAGAGATTTAATAGTCACCATATAATGTACACCTGCTACAAGCTCTCCTCGCTACCAGGCATTACCGGGTTAACTGAGATAGAATGCCACTAAGCATTAGGTACACCCCCGTTCCCCTCAGTTTAAGGCGGTACATAAGATTAAAAATACAGTACTGCTTGGTCTAGAATGTTCCACTTTGCTACGTAAGCAGACAAACACAGACGCTAATCGCTTTAAAGGACACTTCATTGTCTTTGTTGTTATTGAAGTCCAACATTCACTGTACTGAGTGATAAACATGGAAAGGCTCACTAAGAAGAATGGATATTTTTTATCCGAAGAGAGTAGCAAACGCGTATGCAGCAGTTACAGGTGAACACAGCCGCATCTGCCACTGAAATTTAACAGAACTATTTGTTTTATAAAGGCTGGTCATAAAAGTTTTCCCACTTTCGAGGGCAAATATAGTCGCCTTTAGTATGCACGTGGAACAGCAGCTACATAAATTCGCAGCACCAGAGGAGTATCTATGGTGTTACCGGCTTTGTGAGACTTCTTTAAGGATAATTTTCAAGAAACTCTTGTCGTGAAACACAATAATACCTCAGAGGCTAGAACAGTTCAAAGTTCCAACCACGTGCAATATCTAACATTGGATGGCAATATTCCCTAACAGCGGTGACTATATAACAAAAGGTTATCAAAATTAGTTAAATATGTACATAACAATAATATTATACAATTTTTGTCTAAATAAAATGTCCTCAATCTTTGTAATCAGAGCTACAACCTCTGAATCTAAGGTACGAATGATCATCCTCCCATCTATAGCAATATTTTTTTGGTTCCGTTTAATTCAATGTGTTTATTGTTTTGTACGTATTATTCCCGTTGAAAACTTTTTGCATTTTGTATCCATATTTCACTTTAATATGCGATATACAGGTCACTAAACATCGAAAGAGATTTTTTATATATTTTAATCATAAAAAAATACGTACAATCAAATAACAAAGTTGGGGTCATGGAGAAGTGAAAACAAACTTAAATTCCACGGGACCGCGCAATAAGGCGTTATGTGTTGAGTGTTTCGTTTCGTGCAATGAGCTTTTTCGACATTACAAAAAAAAATACGAAAGGAAAAACTCCAGGGTTCCTCGGGGTGCTGTTGACCCCTTTAATTTTACAGCATTCAAACTCCGTGTACCTTTTCTCTACGCTTTGTCCTGTCGTAGGAATATAAAATTTTATGTAAGTACATAGTATTTTCTGTTATACTAATGTATTACGCTCCATTTGGCACACGTGCCTAGTAATCGATACAGTGTTCGAAAGGGCAGTTGGTTACAGTTGTAATATCTTCAATACTATTTCACACCGTAATAGACTGAAGGGAAGATATAGTTGAAGGAAGTATAAATTTTGGCTTCGTGAATCACGTGTGAAGCGCTCGCAGTCTTGATGATTTCAGATGATTGAAAGCAGCAGGCATCAAGGAAGTTAAGGTTTGGACATATTTTCAAACTTGCTTTGACACGTTGAAGAGTAACACATCAGTGACAACATACAGGCAACTGTTATACATTTCACATAATCAAATCTATTGTTTGCTAGCTGTAATAACTTGTAGGAAAAAAAATGTAATTACAGGCTATGTACACCTTACATGAAACTTAAATTTTAATTGAACAATATTGTATAGGTATGTCAAAAATATGCATATCCGATATTACGGAAGTTATTTAAATTCAAGCGGAACTTTATATAACAAATAACTTCATCGAATTGTATCTATTTTTCGTCGTATAAGCGAATTCAAATATAAGTAGAACAGTAAAGTGTATGTTTTACCCTGACGCAGGAAAATTTTGTTCATAAGTCGGGTTGCGGGTCATAAAACATTGTTACTCACATGTATGCAGAGAAATATGCGGGCCGCGGAATTCTGTTTCGCGCGAAAAAATTACAAGACTCTCTAAAACAACGATCCATCTTGTTACACGGCTCGTTAGATATGCTCCGCCGCGTCTACTTCCCGATTTGACTTTATGTATTATATAAAATACACATATGTATACATATGTGTATGTATATTACAAATGTTTAGTGTGCAATCTGATAAAAAGAAAAAAATAATGTTTTAATATTTTTCATTTGCATATCATCATTACGACTATTATTGATGCATCATTAAAATAGCTGTACAAGTAAATATTTTCACTTCAATCAAGGTAGGTGATTCATCAACGACCCATTGAACGTTCCACTGCTGGAGACGGGTCTCCTCTCACCGAGTGCGGGTTGGCAGACTTTACACACCTTAGAATTTTGTTTTTTTTTTCTAAGATGTGCAAGTTTCCTCACGATGTTTTCCTTCAACGTTACAGCGAGTGATATTCAATGTTAAAACCAGTGTGAGGGCTGAATTCTTAACCACTAGGCTATCACTGCAAGGTGATTACGAAATTATAATTTGTTTATTTTTGAAACTGCCAAAATTTTGAGAAACGCAACAAATTTTATTTTAAATTGCAGTAATTGATATATATTTCACTTACGCTTTTTTATATGTACGATTACGTATCTATCTCGTGAAGTCATATTCTATTGACACGATCATACATACTATTGTGTTCAATATGCAGTCGTTGGTTGTAAGTGATTTTTAGAGATAAAAATGACGAAGTATCTTTACGATAACGATATTTGCGACATAACCGTGGGTATATTTGGAGCAAGCAGTCTAGGAAACGCAGCGTCTCACTATAAATCTCGGAATGGCTATAAAATAAGGGAACCGCCTCACTTTACCGGACCGAATTACAATCTGGACGTGACCGAAATATTTATATGTGTTCTGTCGAACTAAATAACAATTTATGTTTTGTGAAAATGTGTATTAGAAAAGCAATAGACAAAATCGGTTTAAGCTCTAAACTTCTCGACAATTCAATGCACCTCATGTTGATATTTGCAATGTTATAAACTTCAACATTTTACAATCGTTTTTATGTATTTTCCTCAACAATACTATTCGATTACGAAATAAGCATTCTAAGTCATAGTAATACGATGAAGTAGTAAAATTGGCGGATGCCTCGATATAAAAATAGTAGGGCACACCCGGTGCCTACACATTCAGAGCTGATTTTATTTCATTTTATGTGTACCCTCAAACCATTCCCATGGGTTATGACGACAGTACAAATATACTTACGTGGTACACTCACATATATCTCGAATCAAATGAATAATAAATAAATATAAATATAGATAAAAACTTTTGTTAATCAAAATACTTACTTTAATGTATTACTTACTGTAAGTAGATGTGCTTTGCAATTAGTAATTATTTCTTGTACTTGTTGAAATTTCAATTGGTATCTTAATATGTATGAATGATTAAAAATGGCATTTTAATATGCACAAGCTCTTTGTTTTAGTTGAAAAACCTTACATACATAGTCACGGCATATATTACATATGTATATATTTATACATGCTGCTTGATGATTAAAATCGCGATAGATAGAAAAAACCTGCCAAAGTTCCAATATCTAAATAAACCAATACATTATATAGAGACAGGACAAGGTTTTCGTTTTTAACAAAAAAAATTATAATTTGCCAGGTAAAAAAAATAAATTGTTTATTAAAACAAGGAATTTAATATCGACAACACAAATGGATTCTTATAGATTAATTATAAGAATATTGGTATATGAAACCATAAAGTATTAAGCCTAAAGAAAAAGAGGCCTGCCGGCTTTTTAAAGAATTAACTTATTTGCATACAACCCCACTAACCCGGGAACAGGGGAGAAGAGGCTTATTTTCGAAATAACGTTACAAAAAAGGGCATCCTCTCATTACGTTCAATTTGCGTTTAATAACGCTCCTGTCCTATAAATTCTGACGCGAAGTCCGTGGCTTGTCTAATTAGCCCATTGGGCAAACGCGCTTGTCTCACTACCAGCTATAAAAGTTATGACACAGGTGAACTATTATCTAAAAAGCCAGTTTCCCACAGAAATCATGAAAAAGAAAAATTAAAATTCACTGACGGAGTGAAATCACTTCATTGATGACCAAATATTTAATGGTGACTCTTTATACTTATGATAACCATACATTTTATAGCCTAATTTTAATGAAAATATTAAATCACTAAACTTTTTATTTATCAAATAATCACTATAGATGGAATGTGGTACAAAATATGTTTTAACGTTTTGTTAAACTATAAATTAGGTCAAATATCAGGCGCCTGTCATAACAATAAATAATCGCCGTCGCCGATATAACCATTCATAATCATGGCATACATGTTTCTCGCTAAAGATGACACACATTTCTAAGAGTGAGATTAGAGCAAAAAAGATGCTGGAAGAATGCAATTAAAATCCCCGAGCACAGGTTCAGTGCAGACATTCCGCCAATACTTCAATAGACTTCTTATTCAAAAGCGCAAAGCACGGCTTTGTTGTTGTACGATCGCTGATAGCGAAGATATTTGAAATATCTAACTGCTACACTTAAAATACACCTGCTACTTAAGTGAAAATATTCTTTGAGACAGAAGAGTTACATTTGATTTCTTTATTCATTGTTACTGAATTAACAATTGAGAATCTATTAGATTTAGTTACAATTGTGTTTTTCGGGGACGGATTTTGAAACTACGGATCTCAAAACTGTGTGTCTTGGAAGAAATACAATAATATTGCAACTCAATCGTTCTTAGTATAAGAGGAAACCGTTCTACGAATAACAGGCAATTATCTGATTATGTATAAAATTAATTTTAGGATTGTAAAGAACTTAGTAACCTTCATAATGTTACATATATATGTATGTCAGTGTCCCCACACGTCACACGATTGTACTCGCATCTCAGAAGTTGGTTTAGCTAAGGTCTTATATTCGCAGTTGAACTTCACCGGGGATCCCAAACCCCAA
>DVPR01001846.1:0-10261 GCA_018239345.1 Oxynetra stangelandi | reverse complement strand
GAATACGAGATTATTGCACAACTCGGCTTATACATCCGACTAGGTTTTTCGATTGAAGTAAATTGATCGTTTTAAGCATTTTCCTATCGAAATCTCTTATGAATAAATTGAAATTCGAAATGTATAAAACACAACAGAATTAGACTTCAATAATTAAAAGTTTGGGTAGGAAAAATTAAAAAAATTAACAATGGTATAATTTTTCAACTATTCTTATTATTATAAAGGAATTATTTTAAATGGCGAAACTATCAAAAACATACAATTTATAAAACAAACATAGCAATATGCTTTATCAACTGTCGCGGCGTTATCCTAATATTTTATACACACGAAACGCTTTTATAATACTATATTCATTTATAACTAACGTGTCCCAGATCAACAAAAATTGATATATTTCATAACAACAGCTCTAGCAACGAGTTAAAGAAAGTAGCTCATTCATTTAGCTATAATCCTTGCTATGATTTTATTTCAAGAACCATTCACAACTTTCATGAAATATTTGTACTGAAAACGGCAAGTATAAGTCTCAGCTTCGGTATAACGTACGAACAAGTTTTACGAGTTAACATTGGAAACAACTGTTCCCTTTGGAACGTGACACGAGATGCGAATAGATGGGCAATTTCTTTAATATCGAAATATATAAATAGCATTGTTCATATAATCTCATTTGGGCATTTTGGTACTGAACAAAGTAGAAAAATAAGAAATGTCTGATATTTTTTACTGAATAAACCCAACCGCGTTTTAACTAAGAATTGTATGTAACGTTTATTAATTATATTACATGTGTTTACAATCTGCTGTTTTACATTATATCTTTTGTATAAATGGATTTATTTCGGTCACGAGAAATAGAACATTTGAAAATGAAAAAGTAGTGAAAACAATACAGTTACAAGATTGTTTAAAACATAATACTTAACTAGATAAATAATGAACAAGATAAAAACATTTATACACAGGAAATATATTTATAAAACAAGTTTAAGGACCATTTTAAAACAATCTCATGAACAAGCATGTTAGTTGTGATCAAGCTATTATATCACCAAATTGAAAAACGTGTATATCACATTTCTCACATAACTACGTGAAACGAAGAAAACAACCATGGATAGTTGAATAACTTGCATAGGGAAAATACTGACGTACTGACGTAAGTATAAAAAATAGATAGTCTACACTACACGCCGAGGATGGCAGGTAATTCTAACAAGTAACTTGTGTTCAAACGGAATAAGAGTTTGTACAAAATTCATTTAATAAAATGCTTACTGTTTTGATCTTTGTCCCATTTTCATGTATTGAATTGGTATGTTTGCTCATTATTGTTCTCAACGCCAAATAACATGATGAATTAATACCCAATGTGCGGTAATTCATTCTAAGTATACGTGTATTTAATATTAAGATATGTGTAACAGAACAGAACGCGCGCAGACATTCTTATCTATAATTCGAGTCTGTTTGAATCCAAACAAGGCATAAGAAATGAAATTAATGTATTTTTTTATTTAAAATAAAAATAAATATGGTAAACCAGACTGCAGCGAGTAAATGTAGACGTAATGTTCGTTAGTACGTTCTTACTTTCAAGTCGGCGTCTTACTAATAAATAATGAAATTCAAAATGTATTGTACGCAAGAAGTATCTAGACACAGATTATTACACGACCATAACTGTTAAATACTTTAATCTATGTTCACAAGTTTCGAGCCGACAGTCAACGAGTTTAGCGGCAATTTGAATCGAGCATCGACTTAACAATTATGGAAACCTTCCATATGACCGAAATTTTTCAGACCAGAAAGTCACGTCCTCTCTAATAAGGATTTATCTGCCAAATAATATGGGAATATGAAGAGAATTGGGCAGTTTTTACTTTTTTATGACAATAACTATGCCGTAAAGCTTCATAATTGGAGCTCGGAAGGAAATCTATCTTAGCAATCAAACAGTTACAGCTATAACAATTCAAAAGTGAATTAAAATTGAATATTCTTGTAATAATAAAGAAAATGAAATAACATTATGTAAAATGGTTACATCGATTCAAGGTCAGTATTGGCGTGCCGAAATGTATAGGTGAATATAAATAGGTATTACTAAAATTTACACCTATATAAAAAGAACCATCACAGGAAGGAGATTTACATTTTTGTGATGATGTTTGACCCGAAAAGATCAAGACAACGCTCTTTTATGTGTATTACTTACTGAAAAGTAACTACAGTTGGAAAGTCTGAGGACGCTTTTCATTAAAAATGATACTGAAGGCAGGGGTAGAACAATTCAGCGGAGAAACAATTGGACGCCAGGGGAACGTTAGACGTCATGCTCACTGAAACACTTCAAAGTTATAACGTGAGGTTATTTTTTAATGCTATTGTGCACTTCAAAATTGAGAACGTAAAGCTATGAAGACTTATCGTCAGTGATTTGAGATAAAGCGCTTTGAAAAACTGCAGTGATGGTACTGCGATCCGCTTTCAAAAAGTTTACAAGCTGATGCAATCATCTCATATCAATGTCTTGCGTCGTAGATGATTATTTCGAAGTTTACTAGTTATGTTATATACATTTCATCATGTTCATCAATCAAAGAAAAAATTAAAACGTTTATTCGCAGGCAAAGTTACATTCCGTACAAAAATTAACTAGAAGTAGAAAATGCATCAAAAATTAATAGAAAATATGTGACAAAACTAAATATAAAAAATATATATATATATAAACCGGAGCTTAGCGTGAGCCGTATCCTATGCGGCTGTGATGCTGATGTTCAGTTCAGTCTCTCTCTATGGGTGAATCGGTAGGTTCTATGCTCCATGTTCTTTCACAAATTCGATGCAAAATTTGTTATCGTTGAGCCTCTTAATAAAAATATGCAAGACATGTATTTTCTCGGTGACATAAATGATACGGTAAAAGAACTAACTATCGCTCGTTACGAAAATCTTATCGTAAATTCAATTTATTGCAATAATAAGTCCATTTTGTTCTTTAAATATTAAAGTATTATGCATACTTTTAAAATTAACTGTTTTCGTATTCCAAAAAGGTGGATTAAAGTTATGCGAACATTTTATGACATAATGCTTCAAAACTTCCTCTGAAAGCTCCCGAGCCAATAGGAATATTGAAACAATTTATTAGGAACTGATTTCGTTGTATGCATCCATGCGTCCTTGACCCACCATAGCTGCTCAAGAAGGGACAAATGCTTTTGAAAATTATACTGAACTGAATAAAAAATTTGCCAAATTCAAACGTTTGCGAGGGTCCCTTTTGAATATGTCGAACTAGTTAGATAGGCTTACATGTCCGCGAGGCTGACTGTTATAACAGAAACGTTCTAGCGTTCTGTATTAGCTATATAATTTTTCTGTCTAGATTAGCAATCCACCAATGGTTCATGGAGCTTGAAGCGCAACGCAACACCCAGGTAATCACGAATACGGTATAAGATCTTCAATTTGTTATTAATACTAACTATCTGGCCCATTTGAACTTAGCCATCGACGCAGCTCTGTTCCTGAGGGCTGAGGTGGTCATCTTTTAAACGCAGCCAGATATGGAGCTTTCAGACGGACACACACATTATATGAATAATAATTGTTTCGCACAGAAATGACAGAAGCACTCTTCGGGCCAAGGATCGTGTACAGTATGTTTGCTTTTTTTATGTGAATAGAGAGACAAACGGGCATGCAGTAGTTAGGAGTGGCCGCCGCCGCCCATCGACATCTGCAACCGATCTTGAACAGGACTATTTATCCTATTCTTGTTCGGGCCCAGAAGTGCTGCCACTTTTGAGTACCAAGATGATTGCCTCTAGTATACACGTGGACTGACAACCACACCCTTCAAACCGAAACACTAATTGTTTTAATACCAACTGCTTCACGGCAGAAATATATGGCAGTGGCACTTCCTACAGGTTGTACAGATTCTACCATAGAGGTATGTTAGACGTATAAGTTATTTTTATAAATATATTTTTATATCTATGTATGATATTACTTACAATACTCGTATGACTATGAAATTCTAGATTATTCTGTCTCAAGACCACCGCTATATTTTGTCCGTCGTAGGCATTACAGGGTACAATTTAGTTTGACTTCAGATATAGGATATGACATGTTTAAAAATAGCCATGTTTACTTTTACCGAGTGGCATGATACAAAATTTTCAGAGACGCCGAGTAATTTTTGAAATTCAAAGTCGGCGGTGAATGAAATAATTTTAAAAGCCCGTGTTTTAAACTGTTAATTAAATTATTTTCCCAATTAATATTAAATGACAAATACGTATATTGATCAGAATCATAATACATGTATTCCATACATACATAATTATATCGGAAGGTTGTAATATCTTAACGAATTCCAATTAAGAAAGTGCGGTGTCCCGCCGTGGGCCATAATCATTGTCATCCTCTAAAATGATAGCTTTTACCAGTACATAATTATAATGTGTATACTTATTGTCTGTGAGCCAAAAAAAAAATTTTATATAATTAAGCTTTTCGGTGTTTCTTCGAGCTCCCTTTTACTATATGTCTATTCACACAATTAGCCGACAGATTAATCAAAATAGGAAATCGATCGCAAATCAATATAGTCGATCCCTCATACGTAAAAATGTGTAACCTAAAATCCCAGCGTCCCTGAACGAATATTTGCTTTTTGTCTTTGTACTGTGTTGCAATTACTCGGATCACTGAACGGGTTAATTAATGAAATCTATAAACTTTTCCCGCCTCTGGGGACGAGGATAGCTATTTTGCAATGTCATCTATCGGGAAGTGTTCCAAATGAGTTACGTTGCTTGCGTTCATCGAGTGTTATGTGTTGTGATTGTAAGTATTACTCCAAATCGAATTGGTCGAGGTTTTGCATTGCTGTTTTATTCATTAACCCTATTTAAGCATGACGCTTTTCATTGACGATCGAACATTTTTATCTGGAAAAAAATTGCGCGGGATTTAATATCCATACATTATCTCTTGTTGAGTATGTATGTGTGCATACATATCTATGTTATATGGGTAGTGTATAATATTGATTTTATAAATAAAGGGTGAGAATAGGTTATTAATATAATTTCGACGTCTCAATTACGAGATCCTCGGGGATGAAGAAAGCCTTGAAGATGGAACCATGTTCGCCTAAGCTTAGAGATCATGTATGCTATCACAATTCCGCCTGGTCACTGATATACATTTAACTGTCACTTTGAATGAAATTCTGTGTGAAATAACTTCAAGTCGATTCTTTTGCATATGCATTCTTTTGCTTTTGCAAGTAGCAGAGAGCATGAAGGTCATGTTGACATTAAATAGAGAACACAATTCGGGAGGTATCTATACTCAGCAAACTCCTTCTTCGGCGAGTGCTTACCATCTCAAACACAATTCTGCCATACAACATCAAATGTAACGAAATTTAGAAACACAAACTAGCTTGTGTTATATAAGGAGTGTCAATATCACAGAACATTGACACTGAGCGGTATAAATAAACATATATAATAGAACAGAATACGTGGCCTGTCGCTGCTTTAACATGTACGCGTTGGTGCAAGCTACAAAACAAACGCGACTAAACGATATATATTTTTGACATAATCACATAAATGTAGTGTTTAAAAGAGAAAATACATAATTAACGACAGTAAGGCCTTACGCAGGCTGTGATCTGTAAGTTACGTTTCACTATTGGGCACGGGTTTTTTTCATAACAGAGACGCTTGGGGAAAACAGCTACGGAGTATATAAAAGTGTAGTGTGTTTTTTTTACCAAATATGATTAATAATAAAATAAAGAAACTTCATTAATAAAACAATATTTAAAAAAATAACAATATTTACAATAACAACACCTTTGACATTCAGCATTTTGCAAAGTTTGTACGTGTATTGGAAACACTACACACATTTTGATCTGAATCTGAAACCTCCAGGTGGTCTATGTTAAACTGTGTTGTTTTATATCAAACTAGTGAATGCTAGTCGCGACAAAGTGGGCTACGCTCTATGTAACGGACGCGCACAAACTATCTCCGGATGATGCATCGCCCGTATACCAATGCGGCTATAGGTTAAAATACCAGGTATAATAGTTCCGTTGGAGGTAATACTTGATCTTACAAGGAACATAGCTCCATTTATTTAAGCTTATCCCCCTTACAAGTATTTAATTTGTACATTTCGTGAGTTATAAAAATTGGCTATGCATACACGTGTTGCGATAAAAAGCTCTACGCTAAGTAACGAAACTATTGCGATCGCATTAATGGCTGCATCAACCAAGATGATTTTGGTTACTGCGTACGGTAAAATATGACGATAATATTGTAAGAATAATATATATGTATATTTAATTGTATATTGTATCGATTTACCTAATTTTAAATAGTGTATTGTTAATAATCCGTTGTACACTATTGTCTGCTAATAGTTTAGGGTATATTTATATGTTTTGATAGACAAACAATTATTTATTTGGCCATGAATACAGAGCGCTGTTTTCAAATCACTTAAACATAGACACGAAAACTAAAACAATGTCTCCAAACACTTGAATTTTATTCTTTATACTATTCTGGAACTTAACTTTATACATTTTTCCTTTTGGGCAATTATCATATTACTAAATTACTATCATTAAGATATTCCCATATGGTATCTACTATTGTCAACTCTTCCTCTCAGAGCGTTAAGATAAGAATTAGGCAAATGAGTACGAAATCAAATGAATTTTATGACTGTACATACAGACAGAGTTATTCAATTTTCACCCTTAGTGATATTAGTTACCTCTAATTTCAGATCTTTCCAACCCAGCATTTTATTAACATTTACAAAAATATATAAAAAACACTACACCATTCATTTATAATTATGGTGCAAATAAAATGAATGAATATTATTTTCGTTTGTAATATAAAAATGTTTCTAATCGCGAATCATTTATCATTTGCACCAAATTTATGTACCTGGAAATAAAAGGTGTATTTCAGCTTCGTTACAATTCGTGAATTCTTAATGCCTTCAACGTCAACGATGATGAGCGACTAAGGATAACTGGTTGCTTGCAAATGTATATGCTCGTATAAAAGGTACAATAACTCACGTACTCGCATGTGTACGTACAAACGAATAAAAATCATCACACATTTGTCTCGTAAAATAACTCCTTTTGGAGCAGGTTAGAGGTTAAGTATTGTGACTCAACAAAACGATAGTAGTTGGATTGTTTCCAACATTATTATCATCATCACCACATCATCATCATCACCGTATCATCATAACCATATCATCGTCACCATATCATCATCATCATCACCATAACATCATCAACGTATCGTAATCAGCATGTCATCATCGGCATTTCTACTTAAATTTAAAATCAAAATAACTAATTTTTGTGCCATTATTGATGGTTGTTGACACCTGCGCAGTAATGGTTTGTTAAAAAAAATCCTCCAAATTTCGTAATTAATATGTAACGTAAAAGTAGTAAAACATCAGCAGTTAAAAAAGGTGGCTATTGACCATCCGTTTCCTTAAAGTACTGGACAGTAAAGAACTGGGCGGTAAGAAAAGGACTCTTAGTGTTAAATACTTTAGTTTATATTAGTTATTAATAATAGTATTTACTAATAATAAAATTTCAAAGACTATAATGTTTATAGCATGTCTATTTAATACATGTCTGTACACGTGGTAGACCTGATGACTCACATTACTCTCTGGTATGCAGGAGACGAATAATCGTCGCTTTCCATTAATTGCCAGGTTAACGACACCATTATGGAGTACGTAATGTACGTAAAACTAGCTTATACAAAACGTATAATTTTAATGAATATGTAAAACGGGTTTTTTTTTCTATACAAACGTGTCAGATAAGCCGTGGACATTTGGTAACTAACGACCATTCATTTGCAATAAACAAAATATCTAGAATAATATACAAAGAGATTAAGTTTATAGTTTATATTTATATTTATATTATATATCAACATTTTTCAATGTTTCGTTCATTCGTATAGTGGTATATTAAAATCAGAATATTCCTTTTATATCAGAATACGTTGATTGGATTGAACTCCACTTCGATCGTATACTTCAAAAATTGACGCTTATTGGAATCAATAGACTAAGAGCCAGCTACGGGGTGTGTTAGATTATTATGCAATAAAATGAGTAGTCAACATTTCTGCGGGTAACTGTTTTTAGATCGAATAGGAATATACTATGCATTTCATGTATATAGTAAAAGCTTTGAATATCTAAAGATTTTTTGAAAAAAATTATTAAATGAAGTAAACGCGCCTGACGCTGTCTCTTAGCCTATAATAATCACGGGCCAAAATTGAAAGCATACGACATCAGTACAACTATTGTACTCTCGCTTTCAATATTAATCTGAAATGGGTCAAACAAAAAGGAATAGAAACTGCAACGCTGGTGGCACCTTAATTATTTACAAATAGGTCAAACAAAATAGCTCGAGTACTCCGCAATTTCTAATTAACGATGTTTGCGACTAGCCTTAAACGCTAGAAACGTTCGTTCAAGCATCACGCTGTGTAATTCGAGAATTGCTTGACAAAACTTTCAGTTATTTCAGTTGGATAATGCGATATGGGATGTATTCAGGTCCAGCTTCTGTTTATAGCGGTTTGATGATTGATATTCTTTTTACTAATTCCTAAATACTAATTTCCTTTTTAGGTTAAAAGTAGCGTAGTTAACGTATAAAGAAAAATGAGGCTGTGCGCAACAAACATTATTTGAATTCTAACATTATGCAACATGGGCTGAAATTGAGTAAAAGTATTCAATATAAGCAAAATTTACAAGGAACTATTTTTTAAACAGATCTACTTTATGCCTTCTGCGCTTCTAGTAACGAAATAATCTTCTTATAACCTATAAATATACGTTTTTCTAATTATTGTAGCAAAATGAAAGTAAACCTTTGCTTTTCAGACTAACTCCAATCAGCTCCGCGAAAGAAGTTTTGGTCATTTTATTGCCTTTTTTATCTATAATATGCTAGTGTTGATTCAAAACCGGATATTTAATTTTTTTTCTGCATATGATCTGAACATAAATATCAATTTAGATTTAACTGTTTATAGTGAACACTTTAGTCGTATCGTTCAAAATAAGTTCAAACAATGATTTTCTAAGCATTTATAAATATGTTAATCAAATTATTCGTTTTACAGGAACAGACATACTGTACCGTAAATCACGAATGACAACATAGTACAGACATATTCATTGCAAACCTTCTATGTCATAATTATCAGTCTAGTTATATAAGGATTCCAAAGGTTGCGAGACTGAAATTGAAATCATTTACTGAACACTATTTCTACCACGATTGTGTGTATACTTATTAAACTAAAAGGTTTACATTTGAACTTATAAAGCAATTTCAAGATAATAATTTGAAAGTTATATTTTGACAGTTGTGGTAGAAAAAATGGTGCTGATATTGTTCATAATATATTAGTATAGGTAACATTAAGAATAATCAAATTAGCATAGCTAATAATTAGAAAAAAATATTACTATGTTTAATATTAAGAACAAAATATATTTAATTTAAAGTTACTACGAGTATCACGCACAATAATTTTTAATTCAATTATGGTTTAATAGACTTGCTGAGTAAGCCGTATCGTAACTTGTGGACCATCACTTTCTGTCGGCTTTGTAGGGTTTTGTTATATATGTATATATTCAGCTGGAAGTTAACTCAAAGCGTTCTAAATGCATAAATTATAAATATTGAAATACAGCTTTCCCGTTCAAAATAGGCATTAAATATAAGTTGACAAACGCTATACAATCCCCAATTTTATATTATACAAGAAAATAAAATTATCGAGTACATAAATTACGCAGCGTACTTTCCCTAGTACAGTTTATTTTCTTTAATCTGTTCGCATATTATAATGAAGCCATAAACACTTTTATATATAAAACTTTTTTGATCAGCATGAACACCAAAAACTCGTGAAAATCATTAGCACGGATTGCTTTTACTATTGTCTCAAACTCTGAACATGCGTTTTATGGTATCAATATAAACTAACGGGTGGGCCTCGGAGTTTTGCGAATTTGAAAAATTCATAAAAAAAAAGACAAAAGTAATATTAAAACCAATTTATTTTTAAATTTAAATTAACATTTGGGAAAATCATTTCTTAAAAATAACATC
>DVPR01001845.1:0-10264 GCA_018239345.1 Oxynetra stangelandi | reverse complement strand
AAGCACGTCAGGTTTGCAAGGACAGAGATGTTTGGCACTCCGTGCTCTCTGCCTACCCCGCTAGGGGCCTGGCGTGAAGATTATTTATTTATTTTATTATTTATTGAAATTCATGTACATATTTATGTATGTATGTCGATCGCTAGTCATTCTACTTCCAGTATTGTCATCAGCATAATCGACCGTTTTATCATTTCGCTGTTAGTCAGAGGTGTCTTCTCGGAACCATAATGTTAAGGCCACAAGTCGACCACAATGGCTAAGGACAATTCCCACATGCCAAACGCGTTAGAGAACCTTATGGAGAACTCGAAAACGTATAGGTTTCTTCACGTTGTGTCTCTTCGCCGTTGCAGGAAGTGGGAACTAATAAAAAATCTTACGTAGCTTTTATTTTGTGAATTCCCGGATTTGAACAGCAATCCCACGGAGTAGGTTGAATTATTATTTTTATACATCAACTGTAACACCAGAAACTACATATCATCGTTCTCACCATCATTCCACTGCTGGACTTCCACTGTTGAACAAGAATCTCCATTCAGAATTAGATGGTACAATCCGTACCTTATTTAGAATTTTTCAGGTGTCATATACTGGTATAAGCAAGGTTTCAACTCAGTGACGATTATCCAGCTTGGTTATGGATTGTTTTTATAACTCATGGTACACTCAGACTTCTGCTGCACCTGATCTCGTTATCGCCCATGGTATTTCTGACTTCCACCGAATAGGAGTACAGGAATAGGTCAGTTTGTGTCAATCAGTTCGAAACCGTAAGAATGGTAATGTTAGTAACATTAGTCTAGTCACTTTAGTCAGTATATAATTTAATACATTTTATGGACTGCCGACAAAATTGACTTACAGTTTGGCAGAAATTAACATAAATTAACTATTGTGCAACTAATTGTCCTAGTTATAATGAATAACAAAACAAAAAAATACGAAGCTAGAAACGAGAAATGAAATTTGAAACTGAAAATTAAAATGTTTTGCAATAACAATAATATCTTTTACATAATCACATTCGGTTACATTCATTAAATACCAGCCATTATCCGCCAGTTACGCTGGCTTAAGTAAAATATGTATTACATAATCTCTTTCTTTTTTATTTAAAAAAAAAAATTATTTCATATTTCATATTTTCTAACGTTTGCGACAAAATAAGACGATAAAAAATAAGTTAGTTCAAACTACCCTCTAGAATCTCTCCAAGTTCCAATTAAATATGTCCATATTAAGTTTCACTAAAATTGGTTCAGCTTTTACATGAATACATAACATAACACAGACAAACGATGCCACTTTCGCATTTGAAATGACTGTAACGATAATTTTGCGTCTGACATTTGTATCGCAGTTTTGATATCACTGATTGCTGACTGCATCACGCTGACATTTGTATGCTACTACGTTGTTAAAGCCCCTATACATTGTCTGATCCGTCATTTTAAGCGAATACAAAAAACTAGCCGGGAAGGACTGGCGCATGTCAAGTATATTCCACAAGCTGCTGAATTTCACACTTTCACAATACTTCAGTTATTGGATAGGTCCCTGTATGGTGATTCGCAGCAACATTTTGCTGTTATTCTATACATTTATACAACCACCATACTTGTCTTCTCTTTAGCAAGATGAAAAAGTTATCTGCTACTCGTTACAATTGCCTTTTCCCGTATGATCTGCTACCAGCATTTTCTTCAACGATCATGTCCCCTCCGTGCATAATACAAATTGTTATTAATCAAAATTAAATTAACTTTATGTAGTCATCATATTTATTATATTTCGCAAACTGTACAAGAATTATAATTTGAATATGGCCTCCGACGTTAGAGGTCAGATTTTAATCGCGTGTCAAATAAAAAAATATGATAAAAAAGGAATACATATATCAAAATGCGCGAATTAAAATTTTCACTTATTGATTTTGCATTGATACATGCGATCTTGGTGATTCACGGTCACAACTTCGGAGACAAAGTGGTTGAAGGGCAAACTTATGCGAGTGCACACTGAAAATTAACGGTTTTGCGACTAGGTTTAGCTCCTTGGGCGTTCTTAACGAATCTGTTACATAGAAAGCAACTATAAAAAACACAGATTCATACAGATATTTGTTATCACATCATAACATACCCTTATAAAAAAAATACCGTTGCAAAATTGGACATGGGTCATGAAGACAGCTCAGAGTTAGGCATTTTTTTATAAAGAGGCAAACGGGCCTGCAGCAGTCATAAGTGGCCGCTGCTGCCTTTAGACAAGTGCAAACGATCTGGAATAACACAAGTTGTCCTATTCTTTGCTAGTCTTGGCGTTAAGATGGTCAACTCATGTAGACGTGGAACAGGAATCACAAGACAACGAATGCCATTCGCAGCTAAGTCTGCCATGCGGGCGAGATACGAATTGGCATACTCCTTACCTTTTAGAGAATATTATAGAAAACTTGAGTTTCTTCAGTTGGCACGATATTTTCCAGCGTTATTATAGCGAGACATATTACATCTTAAATTGCATCGTTTCGGAAATTCAGATGCGCACAGTATGATTTGAACCCGAGAGCCTCACAGTGACAGACAAATATACAGCACTGGGCTATTACTGCATTTGCACATTTTACCTGTATGAAGGCTGCTGAAACAAGCTAATCAGGTTAAAGTTTCAGTTTCGAAAAAACAGATTTATATTAAGTATTTACATTATTCATGTTTTATTCATTATTTTTTTAACATCATGAGACCACACACAGCCATCTGATTCTAAACTAGGCAGAGCCTGTGCTATAAACGACCAGACAACTGGTAAACTATGAATAGATATACATATTAAAACATACTCATATAATTATGTAGACATATTTTACACCCAGACACAGAAAACACTTCTACTCATCGCACAAATATTTATCCCGTGCGAGAGTCGAGCCACTATCTACTTGACCAACAACCTTTGCTGTTCAACCAAGTGCCGCGTTATCCTTAATAACATGTAAAACAGTGGAACACATGGATATAACGATCATGATCGAGATTGACCCAGTGTGCAAAGTCAACACCGCCCAACAGGTCACCCGGCACGCAACCGTGACAAAACAAAGCCGATTCACGTGTCGCGACACAGCCAACATAACTCTTCAAACAATGAGGAGAAAGCGTGTACTGACCGCGGGCTCGGCTGTGGTTATGCGATAGGCAGCCAAGTGGTTAATATGATTATTCATAACATTGCGTTTTTTGTACGCCAATATGTTGGTCTACTGGTTCGTGTTCTTGACTTCTTGTACGACAAATATATATGTATATATGTGTGTATATATATATATATATATATATATGTGTGTGTGTGTGTGTGTGTGTGTGTCATGGTTTAAGTCACTGTGATCGAAAAATCGTTACCTTAACACTCGTAAATTATGTCACATAGCGGTCCATTGTTTTGAAGATTCATTCGTTCGTTTTTTTTATATAAACAAAGAATATAATTGACAAATAATGAGGAAATTAAGCAAGCAAAATGGGTGATGCGTAACAAACGCCATGAAATACATTTTAGCAATTTGCGTAAACTTTTTCGGTAAGTGATACATTTCACAACTTTATTAAATACCTTATTGTTACGATGTAATTATTTCGCCAACATTAAAGTCGAAGTTTTCTTAAGGGGATTGAATAAATCGAAAAGTATTTTTAGTACCTTATAGTGACTTTATTATTCTAACACTAATTTTAATAATATCTGTGTTTAACAGAATATTAGAAAAAATGGATCTTTGAAATTAGTTTCAGGACAGTGACCGATTACAAATCTACCCAACTATTTGTCTACCAAAATGAATTTAACTTTTACGAAAATCACTTTTGTTTTATTTCTTCTTGCTATTTAATTTTTAATGACGCCTATTATAAGTTCTCACGCTTACTACGAGCTGAATTGGAGAGAATGCCACTAGGCATTAAGTCCGCCTACTGTGATAACCATAAAGAGTAAAATAATAAATAAATATATTAACACACTCATTGTAATTCACTTAACGGGCTACACGAATAAGTTGTCATTATCAAAATCAGCTTTGAAACATTCAATATCCGTATTTCACTTCAAACTTGTATAAACAAATTTCTACAGCTTTTAAATTGAAACTTGTTCAACAATCACACGGAGCCTAATAAAACGACAAATAAAAATACTTGCAGTAATTTACTAGTGAATACTCGACACATGTCGCATGGCACCTTCCATGACGTAATGTCACTTTTCTCTCGATTACCGCGCCTTACATAACCGACATTGAAACCGACTGACCGCTTTATGTGTTCCCGAAGCCCATAAAGTATTGAATGGATTTTTTTATGGGAATGTAACGGTTGTGCGCCGTGACGAAACGCCATGGACGGTTCCGGGTGTGTTACTAACACCTGTAGCCGTAAAATGACGTATTTGTGCTAAAACTTTAACCTTTATTTCGATTGGTTATAAATAGTAGAAGTTACTATAACAATAAATTTAAATAAAATCTGCAGATAAGCACGGACACCACTGCTGTTTGGCTTAATAATATGCCTGGTATTGAAGTGAATTTAAAATGGGTAATTTTAGCACTTTCACCTACAACTAGTTATAAATTATAACAAATTTTATATTTCCAAGAATTAAGCCAAGGTACTAAAATAATGCCTCCTAATAACTAAAGAACGCATTAATTTTACAAATAGATAACTTCAACACGATATAATAAATCCAACACAAAAATTTCGTTTCAAATATAATATTATATATTCTTAAACATATTCATAAAATCATATTTACAAATAATAAATCGTAAAACGTAATAAAATAGAAATAACCTTCTGATAAAATTGATAAATATGACAATTGATTAATTAACTAAATTGAATGTAAATAAAAATGGCGAATGTAAAATATTTATACTATGAAACTTTGATTATATTATTGCAAATAATATCATATCATTATGCAGCGTGCAAGACGATCCTGTGAAGCTTACGATTTAGTACTATTACTCTGAACACACTGAACATCGAATCATCAGCACTAGCATGTACGGAATACAAGTCATATTTGTTAGTAGAAATAAAACCTTTACTTTCAGCTTTATGTTTTGCATATTATAAATAAAGTTAAATGTTAAAAGTGAATTAAATTTCCGTTCAACTATGTCAATTCAAAAGTTTTACAATTAATTTAACATTTGTAAGCCCTAACTTGAGGAAACAACATGCTTCTTACAAAATCTTCTTTCTATGTACCTAACAATATTTGTGAAATGAAATGAATTTTTAATTTTGATAAGTTAAACTCGACGTAACAAATAGATCGAATATCCAAAAAAAAAAAAACCAACCAATCAAATTTGATCCAGACCAAAATTTATTCCTTATTTCATACTTGAAATTTAAATCGTCCTTACATAAGAAAGATATTTGGTAGGTGGTAAAATCTGTGTATGGTAAACCCGGGGAAGTACCATCACTAACCTATTTCTCCCGTGAAGCAGTTGTTATTATAACAATCAGTGTTTCAGTTTGAAGGGTGTGGTTGCTGGTCCACGTGTATACTAGAGATCACCTAACTCCTTAAGAGTGGCAACAGAACGGCCGAGAATAGGACAGACAGACCTGTTCGATGTCAGTTGCGGCCATTCGTGACTGCTGCATGCCCGTTGCCATTCTATTCACATAAAAAGGAATACTCTTATGAATCCTATAATTTCATAAAATATATTTCAAATGGCGAAGACGTACTGATATCAATAACTAATTTCATTAAAATAACATTCAATTTACATTGGTTTTGAAAACAATTTTTTTCTTATTTACGATTTTAATGAGAAACACAAAAAGTATATTATAATGTATTGGAATTTAATATCATGTATCTACTCTTGTACAGATAATTGAATTAACTTATTCCTGCAGGAATGGAAAAACGATTATAATAAATATGGATGCTACTGATTTAAACTACATACTATATTATTCTTGACCAATTTTACAATCACACCAAAATACATTTCGATTGTGAACATTATGGTTAATCAAATAAGTGTCTTGAGCTCAACAGCGGACTCGTTGCTGTAATGAAACGTACGAGTATCTTGTCCGCGCTAAATCTTGCTAAATCAATAACCTATGCGAGGTACTTTGCACACCGGCAATTTTATATGCGACTTTTTATATGTTAACATACGAAACACTATTATATTTGTGCCTTATATTTCACTGAATAATTTACTGATATCTTCACAAAGAAAGCTCAGACAAGCGACTACTTAAAATTACGCTTAACGCGACTAACGGAACTGTGTCAAGATCATAGTCGAATTAATTATCGAAAATTTGAGCGTCTTAGTATACGTATTTGCTGTTTCGCGTTATATTTGCGATTTGTAAACAGTAAGTGGGTGTTGCGAGATCGTCGCAGATAGCATGGCGGTGTGGACACGGCTTTAGGATAACCTGCCACGACTGGGTCGCTCGGCAGCCAGCAAGACCTCTTTACGCAAATGGGGCTCTTACACAACGGAGCGCCTCTCATATGTTCGTACATACAAACGTTAATCGTATCTAAGCTGTTCGCAAATACTGAACATTGTGTTGACGATACACTCTGACGCAAACCTGTGAGGGCCACTCGCAATATTAGTCTCTCATGTGAAAAGTTAACAATTCAATTAACAATTCATTTCATCATAACATATCATGTATGTATATAGTTAAGGCACCTCAACAGCATACTGATACAAATGTCATGGAATCTACATATGTCATGAATAATGATGACCTCGAGAAAAAGTGTTAATTAATTATGTTAGTTAATTATGTGTTAATTAGCGGTAAATTATTTATTCGAAAACGACAAAAATGTGTCTGTAATTATGTGGATAATATTGTAAATGCAGAGAAGTAATGGGTAGACATAACTTCAAATAAGGTATCTGTAACTATATATACTTCTAAAAGCTGTGTACGACGGTGACTAAAAGGAACAGGTATATTGCCCGTACTTCTGGACGACGCCATTTTCTACGCTATTTTAATTTCATTTCATTTGCTATAACGTTAAATCCAAATGTTATAACAAACATATATATTTATACTACACATCAAATTATTTTCCATAATGTTCACTATCGCGGGTAAAGTCGGCCAATCTAGACTGGAGCAGCGTGGCAAACTATGGGCTTAACCATAACATTCTGAAAAAAGGCAATGTCCAACAACGCAATGATAAAAATTCCAATTATAAAGATTTCACATGATATCATTACCGTATTAATATTGATAATGATAATGTTAAATATAAACCGGAACGTTTAAACTGAAACTTTGTTAAGCTGCATATTAAAACACTACGTATACAAGATGCTCTGACTCATAGCCAACCGGATTGGATGAAAAACGGTGTGACCTGATGGATGGTGCAAAGTGGATGAATTAGAATGATACCTAGGTGAAATGTTGAACCAATTATGCAATATCGGGCGACCTTGCCAATTTTGTGTGCAATAAAAGTGCATAATTAAATTAAACAGCTGTTTATAGAGTTACGCTGAAATATGGTAGTTGGTTCGATAAAGATTTGGTTTGTATCGCGAAGCGCAGTCTGCGCGCTCGTCATTTTATTATATACTCGTATATAACATATTGGAATATATAGAACATACATGAATATATAGTATATTCTTACGGATATTAATATATACATATTTTTATAGGGAGTGTATATGAAGATTCACTAACACTTGAAGAGATGAAGCTGAAAACGCATACGCGTCTAAAAGCTCAACACATATATAAGCTTTAATAATTTTCAGAAAAAAAAAAATTCAACACCTTCGTATGTTTAATCCTCATTTAAACATAATGTGACAGAAAAAACATATTTCACAATCCAATGTACACCAGTCTGTCAACAACTGGTCCTCACCTGGACGAGATCAGCAGCTCACACCAGATTGGACTTTCACAGATTGGTAATTGAATTAATTTTAGTTAGAGACAAACTATCGCTTGAAGCCTTCTTTTTTTATAAGATACCTATGACCAATAATAAATGAACGAAGAAGTTGACAAGAGTTACCTAATTAGACCTATAGAAGCAAATTATCTTATGACACCAGTTATGTGTTTTTTCCAACTACCCACAAATACTACGATGAATTTAACGCAACGTACTTCCCATAAACGCACTGAAATCGATCAAAATATTTATACTTTCTCATTTATACGACACCTCAAACGTACATATAAGCCTTATCAACACACACGCTATTTCTAAAACACGCAACAGAATCCTCTCTCATGTCAAAGCACATCGACGGATATAAAACAATTGGATGAGTAAATCATAACATTTATGAACTCGTATGTAGATGTATGGCTGTTATCGATCGAGTCCTGTTACTGACACTGTGTGTGTGTGTGTGTGTGTGTGTGTGTGTTATATTACGTGACCGAAAACGATCTGTGTGGTAATTGTGATATCTGTTGATATTTGATTTCTGACACAGTTTATAATAGATACATTCATAGGTTGGTACAAAAGTTTTGCGCTTTTGTGTGGAAAAGTGCTATGTATTGTTCAACATAGTGTTTTATTTTAATTATTATTTATTGTAATACCAATGTCAGCCTTAATAACGGACGAACTTAAGCGTAACGGCATTCTCCATCAAAAAAAATAATTACCATTAAGTAGATGTTAGTAGGCCATTAATAGTAGGGTAAAATGAAAAAGGTATAAATAGTATAATATAATGTTGGTTATATACAAATATATACAAAATAGCAGTGATAGCTCACTGGTTAAGAATTCAGCTCTCACACTGGGAGTTCTGGGTTCAAATCGTGGCGCGCATTTCTTTCTTTACAATGTGCGTTTTAACTTCAATATCACTCGCTGTAACGATGAAGGAAAACATTGTGAGTAAACCTTGCACTTCTTAGAAAAAAAAATCTAAGGTGTGTAAAGTCTGCCAACCCGCACTTGGCCAGCGTGGTGGACTGTGGCCTAATCCTTCTCATTCCGAGAGAAGACCCGTGTCCAGCAGTGGGACTTTCTATTGGTTGTTGATGATGATGATATTCAAAATACCCTTTCCTGCAGAAAACAAATTGCTGCTTAAGTTATATCTGCCGCTAATAGGCAAGCGCGTTGCTGCATTGTGAATTGTATGTATAACTCTTTCGTTATTCTTGCAAATGCACATTCACAAATGCAATTTTGGGTCGATTATTTAAAAGTACAGACACAATTTTATAATTCAATAAAAACACTAGCCATGGAGCTGATATGCGCGAAATCATATTTAAACACTAATTGCATAGAATTATCTTTTAAACGAAGCCGAAACTACAACCATTAAAATTATTTATGAGTCTCTCATTTCGTTTTTAGATTGTATACATTAAAAAAAAACAACCGATATTAAGTAGGTACTTTTAAAGTAGGTATTATTGAAGTATTTTTATTGCATTTATTCTTATAACTCACGGTTATAAGTACCTTATACCTAAAGTTGATAATCTAGTTATTTGAATAACAAAGTAACGAAAGGCCAATCAACAATCAATCAATTTAATGACTTTAAATATGAACATCACACTTTATCGGCGCAATAAAATTACCATAAAATATTCCTATTGAAATTTATCAATCACTTTTTTATCATAATTCGTTGAATACTGAAATAAATGATAATCTACATGAATGATTCCGTATCGTTATCATTACTGCACTGAAGTAACCGGAATCCAGTAATGGGCGCCATTGCGCCCTGCAGCCGTGCAAATACGAGTAGACGTGTTCATTCCCTTGTGAGCCTTCTCCAAAACAGAATTAATTTACTTGCTAATTTAATAGACTTATTATTTAAGTATATTGATATATATTTATACTGAATCAAGCTTACTGTTTGACCCTAATAAAATAGGTCGCTCCTACTGTAAAGTTTAATGGAACAAAGAGTAACTTCTATATGAGCCGGTAATAATAGGGTGTTCGTTAAAAAAAGATATTTTTTTCATCAATTCTTTTCGTTCCTTATTATTGACTTGCATCATTGAAGAACTTTGGGAAACATTGAGGTAGACCAATTCAATAACAATATAGTATAATCACTGTTTTTTCCCTTTATTTCTCCTATAATATCCTTCAGGTATTGGCTGATGGGGGAGTCAAGAGCCTCCGAAACCGGCGTGTGTGTATGAAGAGACTGATGAATGTAGAC
>DVPR01001844.1:0-10265 GCA_018239345.1 Oxynetra stangelandi | reverse complement strand
GATTTAAATATGTTATTAATAAATATTTATTTAATTTAAATTGTTGGGAACGACTAATTTATTGGGAACGACGTATTCTTGGACTTTTAATCAAAATTATATCAAAAGTTTTTTAAGTTAAGGTGCGTGCGCGTGTCCTCTGTGCATTAGAGCGTGTTTTGATAAACATTGCAAAATAACCTATTGGATATTTCGTTATACTGTAAAATCAGCCACTCTGCTAAGTCTTTAGTTGCATTTAAGGCTCGTTTCCATATACGTTTTATTGGTCCTTCATTTCCATTACTTGAAACCGTAAAATTGAAACAAATATCTTTAATAAAAACTGAAAATGCCATCTTATACATAATTTTACTTACACATACTGGATAGTGGGGGCGAATTTGTTTATTTTGTAAATAAATCGGTTCTCATGTACACTTGCAGTAAGTAAAGAAGAATTCAGTTTTCAATCAATTTTACCCCATTTTACCCTTGAGCAGCGAATTCCGTCTTCGCGAAGACTCGCTTTCCGTTGAAATCCACGACCTCGGAACATTATAATTATTTATAACGCCGATTTAATTGTTAATCGTTTCAAAACCTGAATGAAAAATACGATGTGTGATGTTGTTGGAAACATAGTACCTATTATCTGTAGATTTTCAGAAAAATAATAAATTGTATTTCATTTAAAAATACAGTCTTCGAACGACTTTTATTTACATTGTTTTTAAATGATTTCGGTATGCATATTAAATAGTTAATATTGAAGGCTAATTGTATTAAATAAATAATGCACATCTTTCGAACTCGGACGGCGGGTGTATATAAATCTAATTATCAAAATATAAATGAGACAATGCCACGATGATGTTTTCTTTTGGTATATATTTCTTTTTTTGACAAAACATTTTTATCAATAAACTATTAGAGTAGTTTGGATCATTACCAAAAAATCACTAAATAAATCGCTAATCGCGCTTGCAACCTCGTATTATAGAGCCAAGGTCCAAAACAAGGATGTACAGTCATATCGTGCATCCGATCATTTTTATAACGCGAATATATACAAATTCATACGTTAAAAAAAAAATTATATCGTACGACATCTAGTACCGAGCTAAGCAAAGAGCTTGCGCTGTGTAAATTTAAACTCGTCACACAATCATTTGTTCCCGATGAGTTTACAACCAATGAGCTCAATAAATAAATCAGTCAAATAATAATATCAATGAAACATATTTTACATGCATTTTTATATACATACTTCTTCAATTAACATCTCGAAATCATCCAATAAGTTAAATCTAATTTTATTGTCTGTATTGACAGCTGCAATAGGTAATCACCCCATGACCCTAAAGTCCGTTTTCTTTCACTGAAATGTAGAGCTGTCGTAAATCTATACCGTTTTACATGACTCTAAAATCTCACGAGTTCGATGTATCCATTGCATAAGTTACTATATTAGATCAGTTTTACGACACACATCTACTTAAGTAGTTGATGTAGTAGAGAGATTTTTCATTAATCCATTTAGCAAACGAGAAACACAATAGAACGAAGTTATTATTATAATATAATATTTTTAAAGAATTCGTATAATCCTTTAATTTTGATTTACATAATACCTAACTAACCCTTTAGAGAAAAACGAAACACCACTTCCTCATCGAACGAATTTAATTTCAGTTGTGTAAAATCCAGTCACAATTGTGGAATTACATTGATCGTAGTAAAATCGTGCGTTAAGATCCCTAAAGGGTGATAAGGTCTGGCCGGTGTGCAAATTGGCATCGCCAGAAGAGGCTTAAACGCTCGTGACGTAATACGAACGAATGTATGTCTTCTGCAGGCGGATCACGTACCGGCGTTGTCAACTTTCGTAATGGCACCTCGGCGCTCAAGTGGTAAACAGACTTGAAGGCTGAAAACCGAGGTTAGGAGATGGAGTGTAATATGTGAATGTTGGGATAATGTCTTCAGGCATATTGTACATATTCTAATTATTTATTAAATCCATGGAAGACTTGGTGCGAAAGAATTTTTTTTAGTCGGTATGTAATCATAATTGTAACGTGGATTTAGAGCTGCTTTTTCATATCTTCTTTTATACATATATTTTGTGTATATAAGATTTTTATGTAAGAAAATAATAGATACAATTTATTATGATTTTACGTGTTTGCGTGGCCACAGATCAGGTCATAATTTAAGTTTTGATTCTTCTTTTAATATTGATTTTAACACAAGCGACCCCAACACTAATCGGAAGACTTAGAACTAATTAATAACAGACCAACTGTCGAAACGTATTTATGCCAGCGAAAATCGTCTCCATAGGTCCGTACATATAAAGAGCTTATTAATATTTTACAGTTTTTTCATCGCTGTCGAAATATTAGCTATATATTTGAACATCGCACGCGTTTTTCCCACAGCGCTTAAAGCTAATTTGTATTTAGAATGCGCAGGCGCCACCAAGGCTTCGTGGGGTCACCCGCCACATCCTTTGCAGCAGCCGTTCACTCGTACCTAATTTCACCTTGCGTTCACGTTGTCCTGTTACACTCCGTTACTCTGCTTATATTATATTCTTACGTGTTATTATCTGACATGAAGGTGCTTATGTTCTATGACTTCGTTCATACGCACTAATAAACAGTAATTCTGTGTCATTTATGTCACTTTCCACGTATATATGTGCAGATATCTCGCGACTACCTACCGTATTGATGCGCAGTAGGTAGCATGGACCCCAAAGATGGTTCAGATACTGCTTAATACATAAATTAGTGAACCTCCATTGGGGCAAATACTCACGAGTGCTTCTGTTCTTTGTCGTGCGCCAGTAAGGAGTTAGGTGGTCTCGTGAATATTATGTAGTAATAAGGCGGACTATGCTCCAGACCTTTGTTCCACGATATGCAGATCCTATCATTGACTGTGTTATATCTATATGATCAATATGTATAAATGAGGGATAACGCTTTGAGTGTTTGACTTAGGAGAGCTTAAGTACTTCGTACCCAAGAATTTATCACTCGATTATGTGTGCGAGCATATGCAGTTTTTTATTATTATAAATTACGTTTGCATCACAAATAAATTACTGTGTACAAAGAAAAAAGCAATTACTAAATGACGCGTAAAATATCGCTGCTGCGATGTAATTAGCTTGGATGTTTTTAAAAAATTACACACAAAAAAATATTCAAAATTGTTTGGAGATATCGACCGTTTCGAAATACGTACATTTTTATACGGTAATAAAGCGTTCCAATATAAAACAAATTGTTTATAGCAACGTTCGTTGCATGAAACAAACGGTACTTGGAATTGTTTGCTCATTTTCATTGACATACACCTTATGATCGGTACTACCAGGTACTCGCGACTCACGATACAACGATGACTTTGCAATGTACGTATATCTTATTTCGTTTACTAAATTGAGTAAATAAAGTTAAAGCAACAAAAGCAGACATATTGATTAAAATAAGATCAATTTCAACTTTTGCCATTTGAACTTTGATTGAAAACTAAGACCCTCGAGCGCCGCTCGAGAAACTTCGTTTGGTCGGGCGATCTTATTAACTTTTTAAATATAATTTAAACAGACTTGTTCATGATGATTTAACGTGTCTCACGAACTCGACGGCACCACAACCTTGACTTACTCCCATTGATTCCAACAATCGTAAATAGATATAATTGACTCGTAATTACTGGGCGTAGTGGTTGTTTTAAACATCTGCAATAATTTACATTATATTCAACAGTTTCACGAACGAAGCTATAGGTTGAATTGTATTGTGAAAACTATTTACCTATCATCAAAGCCCCTATACGATATCTATGTATATACAAAACGTTTTATTATTATATACATCAACTTATTTACAAGTATTAATGTACAGGAAATTAATATTCATACTGTGAATTGTACATGTCCTATTGGTATGTAATGTACATAACTGGTCGTGGTACGTAATGGTTCAACTTTTAAGATTTCCGTAAAATCCCCTATGCAGGTTACATCACATTGGTGCTACCGCTGAGATTCAGGTTAAAGTTGGCTGTTTATGACTTGTTATTAAAATAATTCATCTTTATTCACACTGTTAGAGTTATGTTTTGCGATTAAACATAAGGATCTTTATCCGCGAAGGTCATGTTTAATAATTACGTTGCATAATTTTTTTCCTTGTAGCGTATCCATTGTTCCTTATGATAATGAAATTCGATTTTTTCGAATTTTATACACCAACATAAAGTACATACATATGTTTTTTATAGGATTGATTGCGTCTACGATATGAATGGGCCATTCATTCAATATTAGTATTATGCCACTTATATAGGACTCAGTTAATTTCTTATAGCTATGTTATCTGATTTGCGCAAGGTGGGTGATGCAATCGATTACACGTATCATGAATATTTCATATAATATTGACCACTGCACCCTATCGGCCAAATGTTACAGTCGTCGGTAACTGCCGTTGCGCTTGGCTTACGTTCACACAATCTTTCCTTCTATCGGTGCTTGTAGCGATGCTTTGGCAGCTATATTATATTTCTTTTACAGTCAACATTATATGTATATATATACATATGTATGTCTTGATCACAAACAAAATAACCATCACCCCAGGTTCCTTTCCGGGCAGGCAGAAAGTATCCAGTGCCAAATATCTGTCTGTAAATATTTGTAATGAACTCTATGTCTTGAAAATGTTACATGAAATATAAATAAATTAGTATATTAAATTTTTTCAAATCCATTTTGTTTCGTGAAAGTATTGCGTATTTTTTTAAAAACATTACGTTTTGTTGCTGTAATGAAACAATTTAGTTTAGCATCAGATACTGGTGTTGGAAATGAGATGTATCAGTGTCTCGCGATATTGCCCTGTTTACCTAAAAGAAAAATATTCACAATAGGTACTGTCAAATGAGATTAGAACAATTTGAACATTTACGAGTCTACCCAATTGCCTGTTCAGGGAATAAATCAAAAAGGAATTTGACTCATAGCTATATAATGTTTACGCACATACTGCATACGACATTAAAAAAAAATAACCGTCACGCCAGGTCCCTAGCGGGGTAGGCAGAGAGCATGCGACATAACGTACTATATATAAGATACATATACATTTGATGTCGTACATTTTCTTCGATGTCTCTCAAGTCTAGACTAGAGTATTTTACGATGCGCCAGTAAAACGATCGCGTTTAGATATTGAAAATGAAGTCACTTTGGCGTTAACATTATATATGGTTAACCATGTCTTACGATAGCTATTTTTTGGGTGGTGGTTAGTTCGAACAATTCTTTTAGAATTTTCTCAAACCTCAGATGCATTATGTCCTCGTTCTGCAGCAGTGTAATACCCTTGCCTTGCTGTGTTCAGGTCTGAACGATGATCTGGTAGAAAATGACCCGGATACTGTATGACCTGTCTTTTTACTTGGTAATCACGCACGGCTACTCCGGTTCTACTTGAACGTTAACTTGAATGTCCGAATACTTTTTATCTATTTTATGAATAACTCTATGGTAGGTATACGCTTTGTAATTGAATCGCCTTGTTGCAATATTATTCGGTACGCATTTGGCAGTAATTTTGTCAATGGTTTTGTGATATATATAATTTATATGTGAGGGGCGATGCTCTCCCAGCAGTTCCGACTTGAGAGGGGTTTATGAGCTCTCCGTAGTGCGTACGTGTACAAGTGAAAGCATCGTTAACTAGAAATCAATATTTGTAACGACACACACACACTTACACACAGAGACACACATGTGTCAAATCATTTAAGTGTAGTGAGTTTTGGAATTAAACTTTTTTGAAATATTGAAATGTGCACCGACCCGTTACATTTGTAACTCTTGAACAATACTGTAAATATTAAAGAATTAATAATTATTATTAATTGCGAATTATTAAAGAATGATCTATAGGCTGATAAAATTAATATTGTATTTTATACCACAATATCCGGGCACGTTCCTGAAAAAATATATATTTATTCATTATTATCATAAAATGCATCTAGTAAAAAACTGTGTTTTAGATATAAGAACAAAAGATCGCATTATAATAAAAAAAATCGTTACCTCGGTTAACAGGCGGAGAGGTCCAGTCCAGTCAAAATTAGTCAACACGACGAAGGACCATGATTTTTCACGGATCGCTATGAAATTTCATATTATATTACAATGCGATTTATATTCGTATACAGCTAACATATGTACATGTTTGCTGGCATGCCTTGTGCCATCACTTACCTTGAATTTTCGATTTACATATGCGTATTTGGATACTGTTTATATAGCGACTACTTATTATACATCATGTGCCTACGTGCATCATGAAAATAATAGCAATAAATGAGTTCGCGAAAATTCCAGACACTTAATGTCAACTTTTGTCATTTTACTTTGAATTAATGTCACTCCGTTGTGCATTTGTTTATGCGGTTACGTAAAGGTTTCCTTGTAAATGTTATTTTATTTATCTCATGCGTTCTCGTTTCGTGACAAGTTCAAATCGCTCTAGAGTAGGTACAACACGTACAAGACTAAGTGAGCGTGTCAAAAAATTCATATGAACATTTCATTTTTATTTTTAATACCAATATCCGATATCTCATCAGAAATTTTCATATTTGATATGATTTCGGCTCTTTACCTCGTCGAATATAGGAAAGTGTGATTTTCTGTGAGCGAGCATTCGATAAGCGCTGGCACAGAAGCCCTTTATGGCGTGATGAATTTTGTGAGATTATGTCGCCGGGACGCCGCGCGTCAGCAAGGCGCGTTATCACAGGGCTGAACAAGGCGCGCGGGGCGGGCGCGCCGGCCGACTGGCTCCCGACGTCAGTTCCGAGCCGAGCGACGCACTGATCGACCGCCTCGCGGTGCTCGCGACTCCGTCTCGCGAATCTACCCCTGCATGTGCGCCATCCGAGCCCGCTCCTGCCGTACAGTAGGTGCCCTACCAATCCTTGCGCTCGATATCGACTAGTCTGCGAGTGAATTTCTGGCCCTCCAAATAAAAAGTTTATCGACCCTACCGCCACCGCCATAACAACCCTTATTTTCTTCATTTAGCCGGTCGCTCCCTCTTATTATTGACTCCCCTAAAGTTGTTCAAAAATCCCGACGTTCTCGATTGGTTTTTTTTTATTGCTGTAATATATATTTTTTATCACCACTCTCACTAATTACTCGCTTTACTGCATCTAATCCTTATTAAATAAATACTCCGCGTGTTGAACATTCCCACATAATACTAAACGTATTTCAAGTTCGACCGCTAGTTCGTAAGGAACAATTAGCTTATTTATCGATCCGAGCGCCGGAAGACTCGCAGATCCGTCACAGACGTACACAGATCCTAGTTGGTAAACGGTTTACGTCACCGTTATCTGTATTTAGGTCAATCAAGAGGCGGTGAACCATGACACTGCGTTGACATTGACGCGTAGTTACCCCAGTGCGAGTTGTGAATGTGAACTGTGGTGTTCGGGACCGCTGGCGGCAGTGAGGCCACTGTGTGCATGGTGTCATAGGCCGCACACCGGCAGCGGATGTGCACGCCGCTGCCGCCCTCGTGGTTTGCGGCGGCTGGAATGCAAGCTGCTCTTGACCTAGCTAGGTAAACATAACCTTATTTATTTACTATTATGTGTAAATTTACACATCCATCTATATTTACATCACCGCTTCATTCATTGATTGTTATTGGAAGATCCTGTTCTACAAGCAAACGCACCTCGAAAATAATCAAAACAGACTCGATCTGTCGAGCCGTTAATGGTGTGGCTACGAGCGCTGTAGTGCTGATTACTTCCTCATGACACAACATTGCGCGTGGCGCATCACCTGTCGTCCACGTAACAGATGTGTGCGACGGCTAATAATATCTGACTTACAGATTGATTAATAAGCTATGGTAGCGTCAATCATATCTCGGGCCATTGCCCCAAATGTGTACCGAGTCGGCCGATACGGACGTGTGCTCTCCACTCTACACTCGGACCACGTTTGACGGCGCTGATAAGGCACATCGCGTTAAGTGTACATACAAACCAATTTCACATTATTGATTTTTTGTTAGCACGCAAGGGAGTTTTACTTTTGAATTGGCTGAAATGATTTACTCGGCTAACACGTTCTGAGAATTCACCAGTGTTAGATCTTTATACTGTCATTAAGATTTTTCATTTTTGCTCCAGAATGTTTGGCTTACTATGTTAATAGTGATGATATCAGATGTGTGTGATAAAATAATTGTTTGCAATAACACCGTTGACGTAGCAGCTACAGTATTTTTACCAGGAAAATCATAAAACAACAAGAATATTATATCAGGCATAATTGAATTTTTTTTTTTCACAATTGGTTTTGATAATAATTTATTGCTTTGCTTGTGACGTTTGAATTAGATAAGATTCTGTGATCTTTAGCTTCTGTGACGCGTTGTTCATATTTGCGTCATATTCGACTTTGTAACAATACACGTGTAATGCATCAATTCAACCATCGATATTTCCCGGTCGGGTGATTTCATTTTAAAATTATGCCAATACATTTATTTGCACAATTTATGAATTGTTCCTAAAAGTCTTTTAATGTGATATTGCGCACATACACGTTATCGTTACATTAATGACAAATGTCATTAATGACAATCGGTGATCAATGATGGTGTTGCATGAAATGAAATTAAGTAATGTAAATAATAATAATATCTAATTTTCTAATATAGGTAATTCGCTTTTATTTTTTATTCAATTATAATTATACCATGGGACATATCCACATGCGGCCGTCGTCTGATCACAAAGTAGGCACTTAACTAGCGTCAGTGCTGTGTCGATCAGTCGGCTGATACATACATACATACATACAAATATATACTTATATAGAGATATCTATCGAATATTATGTATTTTTTTTATCATGAACTTGTCAGATTTGCTTGCGATGTAACAGACACTGCATAAATGAATGGTTCGATCGTTCTTCGCGTTCTAAGCTTAATCTAAATCCATATTTTTGTCCTTAATCTTTTATGTTATGCCGCATTTTCATTTAGTACACTACGCGTAAGCCCGCGAGAAATCGAGCACAACCTCGTTAACATCGTAAATAATTTAATTCTATACATTTGTCGTATTCACGATCAAATGCTAAGTGAAGGCGCAGCTTTACTGTCATTTCTACTGCGTTCATAATATTTTACGTATTATAAATATTGGGTCCAGAATTACTTATTGCATAGTAAGTGGGCAACGTTATACTTGATACGAGCAATCTATTGATCTGTCACATCGATCCATCAATTCTAATGGACATTATGTAATGGACATTTATAGTGCATTCGCTGTTGAAATAATTAATATAATTATTTACAAGTGGAAACTTACTACATTTATGAGTTATAATGTATATAATGTTCGTTCTATTTATTGTTTGTAATCGCTCAATTAGTTTTGGTTTTCCGGCGATTGAAGTTTGAATAAAAATATATACATATATATATATTGAAGTGGCCTCTCACAAAGCTACCTAACGTGGCCCAAACCTAAAATTAACGCCAGCGAAGATGGTAGGTATTTACTTTCTAGTGTTCGAACGGCAACATGGTTTCGAGTTCAGTGTTTATTTCGTCTAGACGCATTCAGCGTTACACGTGTGTGCATCAGTGAAGGCTTTGTTTTTAAATATCAAATGTCACGTATGCATGCACTCAATGTTTACATACATATGTATGTACATATATTGTATACGATCGTAGGAACTCGTACATCCATCCGTGTGTTTTCAAGTGTTACGGTGTATATTGTTAGGTTTTAATAAATTGGTAGGTTATTGTTTGGCCGGCTGACCCAAATGATAAGGTAAAATGGGAGCAATAAAATGTATTATGTTTATGTATTATTGCACTACAAAGTAGACTAAAATAGTGTTGTTGCGGTGAAGGTAATAACTAAGAATAATTTATTACAAATCAATATTATTATTATTAACGCGGATGGAACTCGGTCTGCTTTACGTGTAAAGTGATAAGTCGCTTAACAGGTTTGATGATATGTTGTATGGATATACACTGAAGCTTAGAGAAGGGCATCATATATATATATATATATATATATATATATATATATATATATATATATGTAGCAGTGATAGCCTAGTGGTTAAGAATTCAGTTCTCACACTGGGAGTTGTGAGTTTAAATCCTCGCGCGCACCTCTTTCTTTAC
>DVPR01001843.1:0-10266 GCA_018239345.1 Oxynetra stangelandi | reverse complement strand
GACTCAGACTGCTAAGCCGGGGGTTGTGTATTCTATTTACACCCTGATAAATATTTATTTCTTACAACATTTATGTTGTTTCAGGGTCTAAAAATATAGTCCTATCTACTTATGGAACAAAGATAAAACTATTACAAAATCGCACGCTATCTAAATCCACAAATCCCCCACAGAGATACTGTTTTACGAAGTTTATTTCGATTTATTTCCAAATATTCTCATATTAGGTACATGTTGTAAATATTTTGATAACTACAACAACAACAATATACCATCACGCCAGGTCCCGACCGGTGTAGGCAGAGAGCACCGAGCGCCAAATATTTCTGGCCATACAAACCTGACGTGCTTCGTCTACATTAATCACTCTCTTCAAGCATACACGCCGGTTTCGGAGGCTTTTGACTGCCGCATCATCATTCCCCATATTTTGATAACACAATCAATAAAAGCTATTGAGGCTAAGACGATCCTGCATCAATAATTGAGACGACCCCCACTAGAACATACCTAGAATGTCCCAGCGCGCCCTTGAGCACGCGCATCGCGTTCGTTGTTTAGACCAGGATATTGCAGCTCAGCGTTTATCTATGTAGGTCGATCTGATTTCATTAACTATGGAAGTCACTTTCTCAAACTACATTTTGTTACGTATTTACTTACATAGTTACATGTTTTTGCCGGCAACAGCTGAAACATAACTGACAAGAAAAGTTTTTTTTTTTTACTTTCGAAGTGTTCATATCCTCCATAAGGTAGGTGGCTTGTCGCCAGGGATTTGTCGGGTTAAACTGCGCTGGACGCAAACTGTCCTAGGATGGGCGACTACGGAAAACTTTCACGAGTGACGATGGCGTGTTAAGCTTGGTTTTTTAATAACAGATAATTTACGACATGTAATAAATACGAAGTAAATCTTTCTATATTTCTGTAACTTGATGTCAGATAAAGGAGTAAGGTAACTTAGACTTTTATAATCGATACCAAAACGGCACGAACCATTGTTAAATTTAAATCTAAAGATAGGTACTATCGTAAGGTTACATTTCACATAAACTAACATGTCTCTTTGTTGTACGTGACGTGGCTTCATATTATTTGCTAGATAATAATCTCGTTGGAAATAAACTCGACCCTTTGTCCCTTACATTGTAATTACAAGCGCTGTTAAAAAAATATATTATAACAAACCGCAAATGCAACAAAACCGACACAAAGTGTAAGACAAACTTCTTCAAAGTAATAACAGCAGTGGAACTGTTACCAACAAAGCAATATCGGTACAAAGTATGAAACCTATAATCGTTTTTCTGGGATCTTTACAGCGCTGGAATTGCTTTGTCTATTTTGTTACTACTGGTTCAGCCAGCAAAAATTCTCAGGAGTCGAATCATTTTGATGTTTGATGTGTAATTTCATTTATGCAATACATGTAAAAGTCACTTTAGTTAGACTTACTTTAGAACATTTTGATTTTGAAAAATAGAATCTTTTGCGGCAACGAGAAATACTTGGCCAATGAATCGGATTTCAATATTCCATTAGCCCAAAGATAGTTTATTCTTCGTTATGTTACAGATAAACTAGTTATGAATAGATTCTAACTCTAGTTACACCATAATATCGAACTTCGAACACAAATCACGAACTAAATTCAAACGTGGCATGCTCTAACAATGCACACAAAAGATTAGTTCACTATCAGAACGATCCAATACGCGTTTTGTGCTATTATTAGGTCCTGCCTCTATAGAACTGTATTCTATGACACCAGCCGGCCCCGCCCGACTGAATACTAACGACCTTTGCAATGATATACTCAGGAACATAAATTATATACCATAATGTTACTCCAAATTAGATAATTTTCTTAGTAAGATTACATGAGATAATTTTTCAGCAGACTTTAGATAACCATTGTAACAGAATAATTATACACACACACACACACACATGTTGTATACATTTACTCAATACACTTTTTGTATAAATTGAATAATAAGCAAAACTGTAAAACCCTATGTGTATCGTTGGAAGACCAAATCACAGTAGTTGTGATATTTTTGCACTAAATTATGCATGAATGTTTTGTTTTTCAAGTGACGGACGTTGACACACTCAATATTTTTTACCTTAAGCATAATCATAATCATTTAAAAAACGATTTTTTATCAACTCGTTTTTAAAAATAAATTGAACGAGAAGCAGTAAAAATAAGTTATAAATCATACTATTTGTGTGTCATTTCATTATAATATTAAACAGTTATATATCTTAATAATAAATGACATTCTGATTTTATGCTCTCCACTGTACCCAGTCCGGACATTTAAATGTCCCCTTCATAGCCTAGATTACGCGTTGTGAAAGCAATGGGTCAACTGCTCGTGAACTACTGGTTTAGTACTTCCTTCACTGATCCAACTAAATCGTTCCACGAATATGCCACTTTCGACTGTTTCCTTTAATTGCCATTTGCAAATAAAATGGCAAAGAACAGTTGAATATTGCTCCCGTTATGCAATTGAAAATGTTTATATTAATATATGAAATCGTATGTGCAGTATATACTGCCGAAACAAGTTGCTTGCAGAATTTTTTAATTATTTTCTTAAGATGCTTTAATTAATTAATTAATAAGACTATTTATTAAGATTTTTACATTCTGTTACATTCTATTACAATAAACAAGCAACGCACATTATTAATGTTCTAGTTCAACTGGTCACTAAAACAACTTCATGCTCTTGTTTATTACAAGTCTTGTAAGCTTATTAATCTACAATAACCTATCTGACCTATTCATTAACAATAAATGAGTAACATGCAGCTGCACAATGAGAGGAGCCTTATTCCACTAACAAATTATAATTTTAATATTAACGTAGATGTTGCCTTATGTATGTCAACAAGTCATTGTTTATATGAAGTACACTGTCACATAATGTCACATAAAAGTATTTAACCGGTAAAGACGCAACAAACAGTGCCTATTGCGGGATTCACCGCGTTGTAAGTTAAATTAGCCTATATTCTAGCGATGGTATAAATCGTAAATGGTAAATGAGAATGCCTCGTGTCCTAGTATGTAACAGCGGTAGGAATCCTTTGCATCGAAAAAAATGTTAAGACGCTTTACGGCGGAGGCACGGTGGTTCTACTGCTCCATAGTTGTCAATGGACCATACTTACAGCAGTATATTTAATTTTTATGAACTTGCAATTTTAACAATTATATAAACAAAAATATATAAACTTATATCTGTAGTGGAATTAGACTTAACTTCATGTTCAAGTCGCAAAGCGAGTCGAAACGCTAATTAACTTCTGTATTGGGCAGGTGTTATTTAAATGAAGGTTTCGTGGCCTCTCGAAGGCGTGGCCGAGCAACGTGCAGTCGTTGCTATAGAGCATACTTACTGTGTAGAATTCTCAAACGAGTTACACAGCAGTTGAAGTAGCAACTTATAGAGGATAAGTTAAAAATTTAAGTTTTAAAAAGTTCGCACTAGTTTTGGAACGCTTCGGAGTTGTGTCTGAGATGCAATTGGTGTAACGCCACCTATTTCTGGTGCAATGCAGTAATTTTTGAGTTGTCCTGTTGGGATTTGAGGTGCTAGCATATATTTAGTGCTTAAGTCTTATACCGCATATGCCTGGAAAGCGTCTGAAACGAAACTGAATAAAGCTGAATAGTCTTAGCGCCATCAGGTTCGTTTATTTCATATAAGATTTTTAGGAATTCTACCGAGATTGCATCAGATGATTTATTTAAAGTTTACAAAAATATGTCAGAATTTTCTGTTTGCTAATTTCTCATCAACGGTGCATCTCGGTGAAATAACGCACACGAGCATATTAAGTTTCACACCCACTAGGAATTAAAAGGCACAGCCATGTTTTATTAAATCCGTGTGCAATTAGTGAGTTTCGTTTAAATTCAGTCACTAGCTATTATTCTGCGAACTGAAATTAAATTGAACATTTTCATCCAAAAGTGTACAGTGGGTATTATTAACAGAATGGTAATTAAACGAAACGTTCGATGTAATTTGAGGCGATGAGTCGAAATTGTTCCACTGTAATTTATAATTTGAATGTAATTTCAAATGTGCCTGAATATTTGTGAGATCGTTAAAAGCGACAAATTTATTAGCATAACGGTGGTAATTAGGTTCTTTACAACCAAATGTGAGTAGAGTTACTGTAATCGGTTTAATTAAAGCTGGTTTTAGAATATATATAACATATTACGATGTACCAAAGAGCTTTATACAAGTCGCAGCGCGGTACATCTCGGTCACCGGCGATCTTATTTTATGGTACTTGACTAATCAGTTGCCGCGCCTCACACCGCATCCAGTACGCATTGTCTTGACCTGAGCTTTCGTTTGAGGTTCTTAACAATTAATAACGATGAAATACGTTTGAGCGACAAACGTACTGGATTGGTCATATTTAATTACGGATCGCTCGAACCAGGGCATGCTTAAACGGCACTGTGTACTTTATTATTATATTCCCAAATTACAAAGTGTATTTCGAGTACAAATACGATATAATTTCTACAGTAGATACCCAACTTACTTCAATTCGGAAATAAGAGTAGTCGAATCGCGACTTGTTTGAGGACTTGTTGGTGTCTAGCACTTTTTTATTAATTTCATTTAAATATACCGCTTCGATATATTTAAGAATTCCCAACGCGGCGAGTCGTAGCGAATAAAATGGACTTCGGTTATAAATTCGAACGTTGCTATGTAGCACTCAAGTAAAATTCAAATTAATGCAGATATGTAAATGTAAATTCAAATTAATGCAGATATGCGCGAATATGCTATTTATTGGACGATAATTAATAGACTGTAGGCGAGATCTGTTCTAAAGTGCTAATATTAATCTGCACTATATTACATTCTTTCAATTCAAACGCCGGTGGCGGCTTTGCAAATGTTTTAAATATTTAGTCAATTAAAATTATATTTTAAAACTTTAGGTATTCAACATTACCTTTAAAGATGTTACAAAAGAAGTGATTTTCGATTTTTATTCGTCGACGACAGAAATAAAAATGATCTCCATTACACTACTCTGCTTTTTCACAAATATAACATATTTGCGTTATCGAAAAGCCACATTGATATAATAAAGTTGAAATGGGCAGCCATAGTATATCTGCTGTTCGTTCAATATAAACTCACCGCATCCCATCTTAGTATTCAGTACATTCTATGAATATTATTGTATTTTTTCCTTAACAAAACGCCCTTACCTTGTACCAAGCGGTAAGTGTGCAAACGGCAAACAAATAATATAATGCTGAGAAATCTTGGCGTCATAGGCGTGGCCGCTAGTCGGAGTTCTTGTTCAATTAAAATCTCGATTATAAGATAGTGAAAGGCAGTTTTGAAAGCGCGTTAAACATCTAAAACGAATTGAGAATATAATTACGTGCAGTGGGTGATAGGGAAATTGCTTGGTGTGTTGAAAGCTTGCTTGGAGGCACCGTGCAAGCTTGTGTGAAATTAATCTCTGTATCAACCTGTAACTTGTATCAGCCAGCTGAAATGGCTCTCTTAAAGCAATCACAGATTAAAATTAGGAGTTTGCGTTTACGTTCATCACGTTTTAATCGAATAGTTTTAAATAAAATAAACAAATTTACTTGAGTAATTTTAAATCGTGTACAATTCTAGCCGGCCCTCGATTGCGAATTGTGTGAATAGATTTCAGTTGCCACTTTTTAATGGCAACTAACATTTCAATGATGAATGAAATAGATCTTAAATTGACTTAAATTTAATGGTGCCATCAATTCGATAGTGCTCCATGTACTTTGGAAATGTTTTAATCGCAATAATTGATTTAAATTCCATGCCAATCGTGCTGATAGCAGAGGCATTAGTTGCAATATTTGAATCATTGCAATTATATAAGTAGGTATATAAAACTAGAAGGCACGTAGGCCTTGTCTACTAATAAATGTCTACTAATGGACGTAACCACCGAGCATTACTTAACGTTGCTAATGTTATAGTGTATAGTTAGTTAAGTTAATGTTAAGTAATAGTTTGATTTTATAGATTTTGTTTTAAAGATTTAAAATATCCTGTTGTATTTTAACGTTAAAATACATTGTACATTACACATATGAGTGCGCATGTCGGTCCATCGCTAATGCGGGTCCGAGCAATTTAACAATTGCATGCTACAAAGGACTCCGTCAACAGGACAATAAAACGAGTACACACTTGTTTAAACCATCATCCTGTACTTTATTATGACTGAAATACATTAAATAAAGATTTTATCATTTATAATAAGTTAAGTTTTAAAACGTTTTATTCTCCAAAAATATTATTTACAATAACTTAGATAAGAAAATACAATTAACAATAGTAAAGAAAAAACTATATAAAACGTCTTACAGATGAATAAGTGAAATATATCCACAAAAAAGATAAATAATATATTGCCCCATTAAAAGATAATATATTATCAATATTTGTTCAACTATTTATAATATCGAGTTGTAATATTAATATGAACTGTCATATTGATCACGATTAATGATAGGGTCTCACTAAAAGCCGAATAGATTATCTTTGGACCTATAACTGTCTAGTAAAGTGAGTACGACAGGCAGCGAGACAAAGGCTATTCTCGGCATTACGTTACAAAATAAGGGCTCATTTACATTTTGACATATTTAGCTTGAAATCGGACTGAGCCGTGCCTATTTCTGCCAGTGAGCGACTATTGGCAATATCGTATTTAAATTCTAAAGGTGTGGTAGGCATTACATGTATAGTATAGTAAATATTCGATCTAGTTCAATATACGTATTACTGAACCGAGCCGATACAAATCCACCTTTAGGTATCAAGACTATTGTCTGTTTATGGAATAAAAGTACTTTAGTTTGCATTAAAATATAAGATATTCAGCTTATCACTTACAGGTTAGCCTGCTATACGAGTAGATTTATTCCATATAGGTGTCTCTTAGCCACATTAGCTGGTAAAACCTGTTGGTACCAATTTCTAAGGCAGACTAACGCTCGTGATATTTTACCACTAATGGTCACCGTTCCGAATGCCTCTCCCGATCTTCGTTGCCTTACGCGACATGTTATTCACAATATAGAACCCTGACATAAGTATCAAGGGAATATACGGTACAATTATTAATTGTACCAAATTGATTAATACAATTTTGAACAAGTGCATAGAGATTTTTTGAACCCACTAATCTATGTTCTAAAATATATTCGTGTATGTTCATTTCTATTTATTAATGTTTTAACAGGATCATTTGCTATGTTATTAAAAAAGATACTAACACTCTCGATGTGATGATGTTAAATTCAATTTCAAATTACATCATACATAATTATCATAATAAAACATTTAAAAAATTACCACAGTATTCACACTAAACAGTCTGCACAAAATGTGTTAAGTGCTTTAAACGATCTCGGGAAACCTAACAGAATATTAGCATAAACGCCTATTTAATGTTCCGCTTCTACCACTAATTCAAAATATCACCGATAGTTAGCTTACATTAAACAGCTTTTCGACCAGAGATACTTTTTGAATTATTTTTATACACAACGTTTAGAAATTTATACTTAAAGTAAAATGAGTAAAAAGGCCCTGCTGTTGAAAAATTGATACAATGCAAATTTTTGCAAAATTTAATAAAATATACATAACATGTAGGTATAATACATAAATATATAAAATAAACACCAATATCATAATATCGCTACCCTGCTAGTTTCTAATGTGAAGCACTTATATTGCTGAAGTCTTGTGAATAAAGATGGAATCTTGAAAACATAATACGCGTATCAGAGTTAGTGAAATCGGATAAAAGTAAGAAATAAATGACGCTTTACTGGTGCACACCCACAATGAGCTATCCTATCAAGAAAGTAGAAAAACTGGCATAAAACCTCTGTAAGCGTCGAGGCCACTATTTATAGAAAAAAGTTTCAACATCACAGAAACACTGGAAACAACCTCGCAAAGATAGGAATCAAAACAAATTGATGATATAAAAATATTGGACGATACACAATGAATGAAAATGCGAAGAAGAATATCAAATTCTACTGAGATAAAGACACCGATCACGGCAATATTAGTGAATTGTTAGTGATCCATGCGCCCATACCTAAGCGAATAACTCTCATTTTAGATTAAAGCACAAACGATATTGCACCCAGGATAAGCTCGCGATTTTTGAAAACATAGAAGAAGATTTATGAAATAAATAAAAATACATTTATTTATGAACAATGTGCTAGTTGAACTTTTGAAAAAATGTCTAGAACAGAAACAAAACGCATGTGACATAAATATTTATGAGTATTGTTGTCTATGTCGCAAAAAATTCAACACACTTCATAAAATATAAAGCTAGGTAATTACATGAAAAACTGTACAATAACCTTTTAATATCGATATAATCGTTGCATTAATTTAAACGGTTGAGTAGCTATCCGTTGATATTATCCTCCGCGGGCACTTCACTTCAAGCCGCAGTCAAGCAATGACCTCATTGTAGCCGTGGAGCGGACAAAAAGCAAATCCTCGAAGCTTAAAATTGAAACACCACGGCTCCGGGTACTCGGCTATAGTCCCCAGGTGGACAGTTTTACGAGAGGAATTCCGATTTCAGAGCTATTCCAATTCCCGATGATACACGGGCGGAGTTGTTTGTTTGATTGTTCACAATTGTCACTTTGATATTTGATCAATTTTTAATATTATTCAGCGTTTTATATTTTGTACTATATTTAAGTTTAAATATCTTTTCTGATGTTGATAGTTGAAAACAGTAATGAACTAGATGTAATTTTTATACGAAATTTAGTGAGCTTGAAGAAGTTTCATAATTCGCCAAATATATTTTTGTTTCCGCTGTTACAACATACTCAATATAACAAGAAGAGTTCGAAGGTAACAACGTTTCTTAATCACTATGGGTTGTTGACTGAATTTCATCCGTTTCCATACTTTTATCCACAGGCCATCCCAAAATTTATCCAAACTAACCTGGAGACCCTTCACGGAAACCACAGCACTTGTACTTATGCCCTAATATCTTTCATTTAAAACTTTTTATCTGCCACCGCATCTTTAGAAGTTCGCCTATAAAAGCCACTAATAGCCGATGCGGTTAAACTTTGCTGTAGCTTCAAGAATGTTAAAGATAACTAGTTCACTATTTCGGCTTTTAGGTGTCGTTTGTGGTCTACCGAGCATTTTATGAATGGCAAGTTTCCGTGTTGAAACCTACGTTTTGTGGGGTGGAAGTTTTGCGCCGCAATGTTTTCCGTTTCAATAACTATTATTAACAGAGACTGTATATTTAAGTGCAGGAACAGATATTGGAGTATATGTTTACTACTGCTTACTACATAGTTACTCCGAAAACTTATTACTAAAGCCAGATTTAAATAGCATCAAATAAGGATGTGGTGAAAACGTCAAATGATCCTTAAGCAATTGAAACTTTAAATGAATTATGCAGTTATCTTACAGGCAGAAATAAATGAAATGAAAATATTAAACTAAAATAACCAAATTATAAGCTAAACCTGAATCTTTAATCACGTATAAAATTACCTTGAGATCTAATTGTTACCAAAGTATTCATCATCGAGTTCTAGAATCATCATAGAGTTTGAGTAAAAAAAATAATTGATGCCCAAAAATATAGCTTCATTACAAATATATCGCAAAAGCCCTGCTATTATCAGCATTTTTCTAAAAATACAACACGAATTCATTAAAAGGCAAGAAACAAAGCTGAAATGGATTTTTTGTTATCTAATCGGCGGTATGCACCTTTCTTTCTATTATACACCTGGAACTACTGCTCGATGGACGTATCAAATTAAAAACAAATACATTGCAAAAGGGACCCATTAAGGCCCGGGCCAGGCGATCACCGTGTGTGGTCCGTGCCACCTGCATTCAAATTGAACGTTTGTTAGAAAGCTTAAAGCACGTGTTGCACATTATGTTTGTATGCGATAAAAGTATATACTATTAATTCATGCCCAAAATAGAAATGGGACGAAGTTGCGGTAAACTTGTAATTCTCTTTGCTACTCTTGAGGACTGAGGTGGTTGCCTCTAGTATACACATGAACCGGCCGCCCACCATTCAGACCGAAACATAAATTGCTATTACAATAAATACCGCCTATAATGAATAAATATTTTTTTTTTTTTTATTTAGCTATAGGCT
>DVPR01001842.1:0-10268 GCA_018239345.1 Oxynetra stangelandi | reverse complement strand
AGTCTCTTCATACATACACGCCGGTTTCGGAGGCTCTTGACTCCCCCATCCTCTAGTGTCCAACTTATTTGGTCGAGATAGGAGAGCCTTGGCCTCCCTCGACACCTACGTCCATCAACACTCGCGTTGTATATGAGATGAGAAGAATGGAAAAGATTATTAAAACATTATTCAGCATATCGGACGATAAAATCGTAGATAGTTCGTCGGTAAATTAGATAATAATTTGCCTATACATCTCCAATATTCTATAGAGTTCCGCCTAGCGTAAATGTTACGTCAACAAACACAGGTTGAAGGAACACTGAATATTGTTTCCGATGGGATGAGACAGTGGCAATGTCAACATTTGTACATTCGGGTATACATTTCTTGTTTTATAATTAAAACAGGTGGTTATTTTGTAAATAAATAATATTCGGTATGTACTTATATGCTTATTGAATAGTAATAACCTTCCTACTACAAATTTGTATTTTGTTTAGACGTTACATCTAAAACATATAAAAACAAAAATTTTAATACGTAGGTAATACAAATATGAAAATTTTAATATATAATACAAATATGAAAATTGAAAGTCGCAATATAGGCAGTTGAAACACGTTAGATATTTTAAATCTTAAGATTTAAAAATGAGGGAAATAAAAAAACTAAATACCAAAAAAGATGAATACTTGTTGATGGGCTGTATCTTTCAGTAATTGAAAAACGTAAATTGGACGGTCTCTTTCTTAGTTTATCAATTTAACAATCTAAACAAGCCAAAGGAAAACATCGCAGGAAAATCGGCGATTCGTCTTAGTCTGCGAAATGAGAAAGTCAACGGGAAACCGACTCATTAATTTTGTAAAGGGAATCGACTGGTATGTATTTAAAGATTATTTAGTTAATATTTGAATGAGAGAATAAATCGTCCCTGAAAATAGTACAGAGTATTATTTATAAAAGTGATAAAGCCCTCGGTGTGGAAAAGGGAAAAGAAATCGTGTATAAACATAACTATTACGCTGTTAAGCAGCAGGTATTACATTCTTGTGTTTTCTTCTATATGCAAATGTACCGTATTAGGAAGCGGTTCGATATACACTACAATAACAACGGTTGTGTAAAATATGTGTGTACATGTTAGTTAAAAAAATTATCTTTTTTAAAAATATACAAATATTTAATTTTTACCTGCACAGTGTTATTAAATTTAACCAAAGATATAATACTAAAGGCAAGCAACTACATGTCGCATCATAAACTAGAAATGCACTAGATTCGCATTCAGAAACGTCATTGAAATATTTACAGTATATTTCGAACGTAAGTCAACGTATGACAGTGACAGATTGATGCGATTGAATGTTCGTGCGAATGAAATACTAGATGCCTTTAGTAAGTGTACTGGTAAGTATTTATTATATTGCCCTTTACATGGCGTCGTTAACAGAAACAATACATTTATACGATAAGTAAGATTTATAACCACAAGGATCTTTGCTATTATTAAAAATAAAAATAGATTGTCTTGAATAAAAATTTATTTTGAATGGTTTGAACAGTAAGAAAAGCAAATATTTTTTTATACGTATTCTATTAAATACGTGTGTGACGCAGGCCACTTTGCGCGGCATTGTGCCGTATCTACCTCTGGTGGATTAATCTAAGCCTTAATCTAACAAAAGGGGGTGATTGCAGATCTCATCGATATTACCTTCATCGTACTTCCCCGTTTCCGTGCACCAGCGAAAATCATACTATTATTATGCACATACAAATTTTTGAGCGGGAATACGAAATGCGGACAAATGTGCCTCTTCGGATTTGCTCTGGTTCATGAGATATGCAGTATTGACTTTGCTCGTGTATTCAACTTGACAATGAACGCATACGTGTGGTATCAAAGATTTAAAGATGATGTTTCAAGGCTTCTAAACTCTTTGAAATATTTGAAATTGAGCAATTATGAAGGAAATGCATCATCCGTCCCAAGAAAAGTTATATTTTTAAAGGATTCAATTGAACATTCTTGTTAGATTTTTTTTTAAATTTTTTTTTTGTACATGTATTGTATTAACGAACTCTGTAAAATTATGACGTGTCCTACGCTATTATCGCTAATTATTACTTTCCGTAAATAAATAAGCTATATTATATCGTGCGAAAATGTTATATAGACATGAATATCAGTTAGAATGGTAGTTTAATTTATGACTGACATATGATGCTGCCGTATTCGTGTGGTTTTATTTAATAAATGCACATATTATATAGTTCTATAAAATCTTGGAATCCTTTTTACGTTTCGAATTTTTGTATTGAACGTAAAAAGCAAATATATGCGGTATGCACTACAACCTTTGCGAATATTGAAGCGCCTGATAAATATTTCCCTGCAAATATACCCGTATACTGTTATGTGCTGTGCACGACTGAGTGAAAGTTTTAAAGGTATCCTGAACGATTTAGTTCTCATAAGTTACTGCAGAATCGTAACCGAAATATAAGTAAGACAACGCTAGGGACAATTCGATCTTAGCGGTCATTCAAACCGGACTTCGTTATACAGTGTAACTCAATTAGTACTCCCATCCAGTAGTGGAATGCTAATACAATGACAACTAACTTATAACTTCCACAAGGTTGGTTTTGACGCGTCCTTGAAATTCTGGAAGTGGCTGAATATTTTCAATGCGTGCAAAAACCTGCTGAGATTCTGATTTAACCTTCAGTAATGATAAAAGTGTTGCTTGTTTCAAAATCAAAATCGGTTTTTACCTTTAATATACGAGAAGAGATGTTCCTACGCGAAGGGGTTCCTACGAAATGTTTCATAGCAGATAAATTCGGGAGAGCTTGTTGCGACAAGTTGTACCAAATTACCAACCGATCAGACTTTAAATATAAGGAAAGAAAGTATAATATTACTGTTCCGAGACCATCTAGAAAATGGTAGAAGACTTTTTATCTGACTGAAGCACTGTGTCTCTTTCTGACTAGAGTAAGCAGTAGTAAACAGCAGTAGCAAGAGTATCTTACGATACTAAGCTTGAGGTTACAAATACAATTGAGTTACAATACAACTGTCCCTTATCACATACCTGCATGCATGAACTACAATAAGTAGTTAAAGTCTGTAATACCTAGATAAATGTAGGTGCATTTACGGTGCTTTGCTATTCGTTTACATGTTATTTTGCTTTACTAATGTTCTAAATTGTTTAATTATTATGTATTACTGTACTGATAGTTTTTGTTAATAAAATATATCGACCTAATCGTGTTCTTTGCTCTAAACAATTTGTTTAGATATAAAGTTACGTTAAGAAACTTGACAATGTTTGCGGACGTGTACATAACTCTCCAAGGAAGCGCATGATGCGGTAACTTAGAACGGATATTGAAGAACGAAGTTTATCCACAGACAATACCTTATAATAATATAACACATCAATACTTGTAACGTATTACTGGCATTATATACCTACTTTGTGTATATGTACTGTGAGAAAAAGTATTATTTTCCTTATTTCTATATCATTACGCATTGGTTACAAGTATTTGAACGAGTCTTCGTACGTTCTCGAAGTTTTTCCATGACGAACTTACGTTGCGGATTGTTTGTTATAAACATAAGTTGAACCTCACTTTGAAATGTTAATAATGTTCACCCAACGACTTCGAATAAACAATATTGTTGATGCAAAAAGAGAGCTATATTTAACGTTACATTATTATAACGATTGTCATTATATGGTATAAAATATTTATCGTGATATTAGTGAATTAAATTAAACCTAAGTAAAGATACTGCTAACCTATTTAAGTTACGAAGATTGTATCAGATTCGAATTATAGTATGATTTAAATAAAGAATTTACATATCTAGTAATGTCATTTTACTTATTAACTATAACCTTCAACACTCATTCACTATAACAATCCATTAATATTCACTTAGATTCTAAACAGAATATAGTCTCGTTTGAAAATTCCCAAAATTCCCCGAGCGTTTCTCTAACAGTTACCTATGTTAGTACGTGAAGAACGCGCGTTTACGCACGTTTCAAAACAATTTGAATTTCACGTAACTGCACGCCGAAACGTAAGTCACGTACGTGCGCGGCGCGGAATTGGAATAGTTTGTGAAGTGTAACAAGTGAATGAGGAATAACAAAGCACTTTAAATGACCCAATAAAACAGTAATACAAGGTTTATCGTTCGTGAACCATTGATAAACGAATCGATTTAAGTTAGCGCCCCGCAGGAGGTGACTCAGCGGCTGAAAGTTTAAATTGCCGGAGGTATTTGAAGGAGTCGCAAGCCTGTCGATGCTGACTTTGTGGGAGTCGTCATATTTATCAATTTGAAACGGTCTTAAAAGATGACATTTTCCCGATTCATTCAATTCCACAATGAGATTATAAGCATATCATATTCAGTTTTTTATGTTTTAAACATTGTATAATAAGCATTAGATATTTACTTCAACGTTTTTTACTTGATATGTTATGCTGTAATAGTGTAGATTGTCACCATAAAATATTGAACATATCTTAAAATATAACTGTATGGTATAAAAATACTTTTATTTTGGAGAAAACAGGTTATAATAGTGACCAATAAAGCTGCCTAACAGATTAATTATCTCAAATTGTTGGTTTAAATTCAAAAGAGGCCAATCCATAATTACGAGTAAAATATGAATCTGGTATAAATATTAAAATTTAGTCTAAACTTTTACACGATCACTTTGACGTAAAAGAATTAAATATGAGTTATTCGCAAATTTAATAATTGAATGCTTTCTTTGCAAATTAAATTAAATTAATGACATTAAACATACGGCTTGGTGGCTGTTATGCTGTTAAGATATTTAGTTATTACTCGAGCATGTAAATATTCTAAAAGAATATTTCTAAGAAAATATCCTCAGTATGTATTTTGGAGACAAAGTCTACGTATAAGTTTCCAGTATAACCCAGCTGAACCAACTGGTTCGTGATAAATGACGGGAATCCCTTATTCATTTAACTGATGAAGAAATGAAAAGTTCGAGCTGGTTGATTCGAGTGGATATTTACACAGCTCTGTAAAACTAAAGCCTTTTACTCCAGCCCGCAGTCACGACCTAACGAGACTTGCGCCATGTCAATAGTGAATATCGGGATAAATACCGGTTCGGATAAATAGCTCGAGTTCTTGTGTAAAGGGATTAGTATAGATCATGTATATTATTGCCATTGAATTCGAAGCTTCCTGATTGGTATTTGTGTAGCTTCAGTTAATAAGATATAGCATAACTCCTCAAGATTTGATAATTTGTTCCAGTGACGAATTTACTATAATTTATTATAGAGGAGATATACCTATATTATAAGTGCTTATGTTAAATAATATATTTCGATTTGCTTCTCTCTTGGCGTGACATTTTGCATTCTTACTGTATTCAGATACGCGAAATTAACACCAAGGAAATGAATAATCTTAAAAATGATAGTGTCAAATATCAGGGATATTTCAAATGGAGGCGGAGTTCTATCGGAAAAAACGTCTATTGTCATTTATAATAAAAATATACGGAACACGTACATAGGTATTGAGTATAACGATCACAAAAGGCTGAACATATAACATTAATTTGGTTGTCCAAATCGCGTATTCAGATAAAAGTTCTGTATACTATTAATTTAAAACCATGGTATTTTTTTCTATAGTAATGTTAAGATCGATATTGATGGGTTGAGATAGTGTCAGTACAGCTCGTTTATATTATTTTCTCCTATGTTATTCTAGACTCCTTTAGGTTCTTAAATATCCTTCGAAATTAGAAACTCATCTGAGGTCCAAGTGCTCCTGGTAATGCTTGACTTTTCAGACTTAGACGGATCGTTTGCGATATCCCACTTCACGGTTACGGGCACTTCAAACTTTAACAGAGAAGTCGATAGGCGTGTTTGAACGCGCCGGGCAGCGTTCAGGATACTTTGTTAAATCACAATTTACTTTTACAATGTTAGCAGGTTGCTGCCAAGTGTTCATTATAGTATTAATCACTTCCTGCAGTATTTATACGAATAATTATCGTGTTACCTCTTAGTAAGCATATCATAAAGATTAAAAATCTATACATGTTTCATACTACATACATGTTACATACATATACTCTTGTGTAATCGCCCCATTAAACGTAACTGTATCTCGCTTCTCAAACGGACTCACTTTCGGATCTATCGGAACTCACCGATTGAACTAATTGTAAATTTCGAGCAGATTTTTTTTTTACGTCTTTATCAATCGATGTCGATTTTTTTTTGTTTTATTATTGTCTAACTACTTAATGTCGCCATTAAAAAGAGATATATTTTAGTGTTATAAATTAGTATATATTCATTTGTTATAAGTGCTACAAATTAGTATAAAAACTTTTACTTGTGTCAATGATTTCGGTTCTTACTTCGTCATTTGTTTCTCTATTACTCATTTCATAATTTTTTTTTCCTTTTTCCTGAACTTTCTGTATGCTTTCATGTATATGTGTTTGCTGCCTGACTATATATTTTAATGTTTTTTATTTGTGTTCTTTTCTTTCTTTATACTCTCTTAATTTCTGAGTATCTAACCCTTCTTGAATTATTTTCCTTCCATGCATATAGGTTGCCTGGAAGAAATCGCTACTAGATCAATAAGGTCTAGTGCTTGCTGCTTATTCATTTATTTGTTGGGTTAACAAATTTTTATAACGGTGTCAAATAAAGTACATTGGAGTGTATTAGCATAAATTGTTAGCGACATACAGGGAATATACTTATTAAAGGTATGCACATTCGCTAATGCACACGTCTGTGTGTATCCGACATAAGTCGACGGGCCTGGCAGAAAGCCACGCGGCGCATTTATATATCATCATGTTGTGACGTGAACTGACGACGGTGGAACGCTGGAGTGGCGAAAGAAATCCCGAATCACAGCTGCAATTCGTACATCCATTCGCTTATTTGTTTTCGAAACACTGATACACATGCGAGGGAACGCCAGAATTTATGGAGTTGGAAACGTTTGGCCGTATTTCATTCATTTGGGAGATGTTTTTTAACTTTTGACGATGAAGTTTGTAGTGTATGAATGCAATTTGCGACGTGCATCCTCATTTGTGTTATGTCAGAGTTGAGAGTCAGAAACATTCAAATTGACTATTTGTTAGTAGGACTATTTGTTAATAGGATAGATACAATGTAACTCGCATTCATAACCATGTGCGATAGACGCTGTAAGACAAGTAAACGCAAAACCCGAATGAATAATGAAAAGTACAAAAAAACAATGATTTCTCTTTTCTAATTGAAGAGTGCGTATTATGGTTTAGAAATTTTCAGGTGACAGAATGTCGTAACAAAGTTCGTATACGGTGTCCATATAAAATGTATGAAGTATAATAACGTGGTTTGTGTATGCCGTACACAGTTCTATAATGAGTTACGGTCGAAGTCGCTCCCCGGACGTGCGCCAACACGTTATTACAACATTACGCACTTTCAACTTCATCACTACTCTGTTTTATGTTGCCTCTCATACACATAGCTACCTTTATGAATATCTTATTTACTCATATGTATTATGGAGCTGTATTTGTATCATTTATGATTGTTTTTTGTTTCCAACTCGCATTTGAAAAGTGTAATTGTTTTATTGATAGGCATTATGCAGTTTGTTTTGTCTAAGTAATATTACGAAGTACATTCAAAATGGCGCCAAATATATCGACTTTCATTGCCAATATTTTGATGTTGTTCTTGTATATTTATATATTTGTGATATTACGCAGTAATTGTCTTTCGGGGGTCAACCTAGAGAGACATACGCGACTGTTTGTCTGAATTATTTTTGGATTGTAGATGCATCTTTGTCTTTAAAGATGACACAACTCAAACAAAGCTATTCAATTCCTAAGTAGGTATAGCCTACTTAGGAATTGAATAGCTTTTATTGTGATCATATTGTTGATGAATAACATAAATATTTACATAAACTTAGATAACTATTTATACACCCTGATACAGAAATAACGAACGTACTCATCGCTCAAATAGTTTCTTGGGTGTGAATTTCTGTTCTTGTTCTGTTAGTGCCATTTACAATCTACTACGAAAACCGACCAACGTGTGTCGTGATCGTGTCGTAACACTAAAATTATGTGGGAGTATTCCGGGTTCAAGATTGGTGTTTGAGTTACAGTTTAATTTAATTAGTCTTGTTAGTTAGCGGCCTACTCGGGAATAGTGTTTATGTTAGTAACAAACACAAGAACTTGTTAACGATTAAAATAGCAATAACATAAAGATGATCAATATTGGAATTGTTGAACATGGGTTGTTGACTCTCTTAAGAATAGCACGCTGTTTTGTTTAGCAGATGCTAAAATGTATGTTATAGGAGGCCTTTGAAAACTCGTATGCTTCTGCAAAACAAAAATTAATTCTCATCTGTACAAGGTGACATTAAATTAACCTTTATGGATATTCAAATTTTTCGTCTAATGAGTCAAGCGTAACAATGTCGAATGTTGATATTATATTTGATAGATTGATATTATACTACCAAAAAAATGAAATAAAGAACATATATAGCCTATTAAGAAAACGAAGAGGATATTAAACTTCTTCTTTATACCAACAATTAGCTACAACAAAATAAATATTAAAATCTTATGAGTATATTATTTTGTAGGAAAACATTATTGATACTTTTTTTAGAATAAATGTTTATAAGGACTTAGAAAACAAATACAAATACGTGTCTCGTATACATGTTATTTAAATCACTTCAATTTTCTCACTTTTACCCCATTTTTTCTATCTTTCCTGTAAAAATATATGAAAAGATGTCATGATGTTATGCGGCTACTGTTCTCAATCTTATTCATTATCTTCCACATCTTTATTATTTTAATTCATATGATCCGATTTATTGTCGAAACCGTATACAAGAGTCTTATCCTCTCATATGGTTGAGAGTTATGGTAGGGAGATGATTGATGTTAATAGGCATAATTAAAACAATATAAAATGAATATTTATTCAGTTACCGTTACATGTTAAGAAAAACAATAGGAGCTTTACCTTTATGAGAACGTCCCATACTAACGTGGGTAAAGAGCCCCTGGGACTCACTTTGCACCCGCGTGCAGACAACCGCGACCCAAGCATACCAACTCAAAGAAACGATTCAACGCAGCAGTACTTAAATTCCAGCTCCTGATAATACATTTGTTATTCCTTAATAAAACATCAAAAGCGATTCACGACAGCACTGTAAAGAAAACTATCGTTAAGTAACATTAAATTTTATTTATATAATTACCACTCTTTATCATTCAACGCATTGGATAACTCAGCATATGATATTGCATGTAACGCCACCACGCCGTCCGAGGTTACCGCTACTCGTAGTGATAAATGACCGACCGTAATGTTAATAGAATTAACTGCTCTGTACTGATTAATTGATCTGTGGCCAAAGAGCGCTCGGAATTTGCTAATGGATATTTCGTATTGGAATTTTCGCTCAATTATATAAAAGTTGATACTACAAAAGCTCTTAAAGCGTAGAAATATTCTTTGAATTTTTAATCTAATTTTGCTTACATCCTCGTCATTGGCATAATCATAAACTTTTATATATTGATTTGTGAATAACAAAGTTTGTATATTATTGCTAGAACATTTTGCAGCTTTGTAACAATAAAACTTGTATAGAAATATTTACGAGTATTTCGCACTGCCAATACAGAACAATGAAATGTATGATTAACTCAAAATAGTAAAGGAACTTCTGCTATCACTGTTAATTCACCCCAATGCCAAAATTCAGATGTTGTATTCATAAGGGCGATCGTATTTCGGGAACCTTGGCCGTTCTTATGAAATAATCAAACGATGTAGGCGGTGACTGTGCCTCGAATGTTCGGCCATCAATAATGTATGAGTTTCAAGCGACAAAGTATGAAGACAAACATGGAGTTTGAGTTCATTTGCACGTAGCGATAGAACTGCACGTTGCTCACACACCGAACACAGGCGATAGGTCCATTGCTTGGGAATAGCGATTATGATACAATTCGTTTGATAAACAGCGGTAACATGCAGATTTGGTATATAATGCATACCAATTATTCAAGTCAAGAGTGAATAGGCACTTTCTAGGCAAGCGTGCTACATCCCAGGCTGCATCCTGCTTTCCATCAGGTGGGATAGCAGTCAAGCGCGAGCCTATGGCTAAA
>DVPR01001841.1:0-10271 GCA_018239345.1 Oxynetra stangelandi | reverse complement strand
GACAGGGGCTTTTATGATTAATTTTTTTTTAAAGGTGTTTCACAACTGAGTAGAGTTCAACCGAAAACCCACCAAGTCATAGTTTTTACGCCCTACTGTAGTCAGTTCTCTTCTATAATAGCTGGAGGCTTCGAGAACCATTCACCACGTAGCTCCAGTGCGTATAGGCGATAATTATGATCGCCGATTAATTTAGTTATAAACAATCACGATTCTGAATGCTAACCGTGTCTATATGACGTAGTCGTCTTGCCACAAGTTTCCAATAAACGTTTATTCGCTCGAAAAAAAAAAAATAAGCGTATGTATACTACTTACGCACGAAAAGTTCTTAATTTAAAGTTCATTGCACTGACCTTTCACGCAATAACGTTTGGACTCGAATCGAAAACCTTTTCGCGCCGCACACTGTGTTTACACTTACAGCGATATATTTAACGATTAATGTAAAAGAACACGCACCGTTGTTAGGTATTATCCATAAAGAGGCCGATGAACTCTTTTGAATGAATCCTTTTCTTATTTTCATGCTTTTGTTGAAATACAATTTTAAATTAAATTATATAATATGCACAGATCCTGGTTATCTTTTTTATTAAATATTTTAAGCTAATCTTATAACGTATGACGTACGCTTTGAAAGACCAACTAATAGTAGGAAAACAAGCAAGCAAGGGAAAGCTAAAATGACACACGATACTATGACACAGCAACAACCACCTTTTACGGCTGCTTGCTCGTTTGCAAAAAAATATTTACAATGTATGTACGCAGTAAGTTTAACAGACTTTGTACCTGTGCCTTTTAAAACAAATGCTATCAACTTATTCATAAGCCATCAGATATAAGTTAAACAACACGTTTGCTGTCAAACATAAGTGTGTGCACAAAAGAACATTGGGGCGCAAACCTTGCGACCAACCTTCGAGGTACCAAGGTGCTTATTTATGACCGCTTCATTGTATCTATATAGTTATATTACCCTACATGGTTCAGCGATTACTCATACAAACTGAGAGTACATAAGAAAGTCGCATCACATTAATAGTGTTTTGGACTAACTAACACGTGGCCATCTGATCGCATATGAGGCAGAGCCTGCAGGATGATTACTAGACGAAATCTACGAAACGTAATTAAATGCATTTCTGCATCCTACACTTTTAAAATATTGTTTTGTGTTCAAACACCGAATAAATATTCATTCAGGTCAGTACTTGTCTGGGTAGGAACCTAATCTGCCCTAATCTAACCTTTCGATAAGCAGTCAGGGTCACTACCATCACTAACGCACTCGACCAAATACATCAGTCAAATATTGACCTTAAGTTTCCTTTGAGACGTTGATAGTATAATAAAGCACTCGTAGCTCTGAGGTGGGCGGGCATTGCAACTAGTACTTTGTGTTAAGCAATGCCCGGTGAGTTTCCTGGAAGGTGAGGCTTCGGAAGGCTACTGGAAGGTGATTTATTTAGTACTGAAGAAACCGAATACATTACACGTAACAATACATTTTTCAACTATGCACATATTTATTGATAGAAAACGTGTTTAATTTGTAATATATTGTATAGTTTCTGCCTGCGATTTCGTCTGCGTGGAAGTCGTCCATAACGAGAGAAAGAATTAATATAATACTAATATAAAAACTAAATACGTTTTTTATTCTTTGTTAAATAACGTACCAATATACAAACTTCCACATTTATAATATTAATAGTATTGAGAATTAATTTCGTGCGGTCAATCGCTAACAATGAAATGTAAATAATAAATTATTAAAATGTCAGTCATATTTATTACATGGTTTCTTAAATAAGAAGACCCGCGCTAAGCACAAAGAACTGACCTAAGTAGAATATCATCATCCGTCAAGCTATTCCATTGCATACTAGTTTCTTTTTACAGTGAGAAGTGTTTAGGTAATAGATTATTTTATCATTGAGGGTTTACTATAACTTTAGTAAAAGATTATCTTCTAATGTTAGTATGTATTTGGGAAACAAACATTCCGCGTCTACTTTTGGCAACATCAACATATTTTCTTAATTGTCGTGCGATATTTACAACAGACAATAAATAATCAAAATGGTCCTTCGAGCCGCATTGGAACCGTTGACATACTGATAAGTTCATTTAATATTCGTTACATAATAAGTGCTGCCATTAAATATCAAACGAATTATTGCAAAACTCGCTAGCCAGTGTAGCCACGTGCAATTATGCGCAAGGCTGAGTGCTATATAAGGGCGGACATCTAGAACGGATATCCACAGCACGTCCCATGTCTCATTGAAAGCGAAGAAGCGAGAATATTTGCCGTTCTATTAGCTTTCTATGCATGTATTTTTATTCTTTCTTTTCTTTAAATCTAATTTCTAACGATTCTTAAAGTGTTTTACACGTTCTATTCGAGACTAAATACGGATATGTATAGACTACAGTATTGTCGGTTGGCCATTGACCAGTGAATTTGCATTTGTAATTCAATATACTGTAACTGAGCGAGCCGAAATCAAAAGGATTCAAACAATTTAACTCGTCATTGGAACATCGCTCTATAGTTTCACTATTCACCCTTTGATTACGTAGCAATTATTATCTAACCATATCTTTATCGATTGTCGCGATGACATAATTTTCTCTCTCGATAATGCTCTATTACGCTTTTACATTTCAAAATTGAGTACAGATGAATCGCTTGTTGGCTAGTTTGACGCGGCTACGCCGACTGGCCGGACGTACGAGTATGAAAAGCCAATGAACTGACTGTGGCTGTTGTAAAGGCTTGTTGAGTATCTACAAGTTTAAATAACATATCGTTTGCGTCTGGAGCTCAATAAATAATTACTGGATGATAGTAGTGGAAAATAATAATAATAATGTATATAGTAATAATATATTATTTACTGTACATAAAAGTTCTTATCACTTAGTTTCGATCTTTTACAAGTACTTCCCATTTCTCACTCTCGGGTAAGAATGAAGCAAAGATAATTTTTTATTGCAATTATACTGCAAGTAGTAGATAACTTGTTCAATAATGTTGGTGAGACAAAATTGACATTGGTTTGATACTGATGCATTCGCAGAGAACGTTCAAATTCCAAATGTTTCCAGTTCATTATTATTGTTCTGGTTATTAAATCCTCGCTACTCGTCGGTAGTGCACCGAGCAGTTAGCTGTCCTATTGGCACACTGGCGCCCATCACGGCGTTGTTATCCAACGTTGGAGCCAACACTCCGACTGGGAAGGTCGCGTTATGTAATATATTATTTCGGATGTCAGACGACACACTTACCTCGTTATTCGGTTTGGGCGAATCGAATGTCGGTCAAGTGCGGTTTTGAGCAAACGTTGGGATGTTATGTACGGTGCGGATTTCTTGTTAGACACACATCGCCACGCTTTTGGCGCAGACTGAATGCGCCGATACGGTTTTATATAATTTATAGATTTTATTTTATTTAGTACATCCTGTTTGGTAAATTTTCTATGCATTTTTAATAGCAGTATAAATTCTCTAAAAATACATATTTTATAGACATTAACTTTGAAATAATTTAAAATTTTAAGTATATTGATCTCTTTTGGGGGTTTAATTTTTTTTCCTTTTCATTTCTATATAAAAATGATTTGTCAATAGCATGTCATTAATATTGTGATAAAACAAAGTGAAATTAAACTGTATACCTACCGAGATATTAGTATAGCTATTAAGAAGATATCGTTATCAACAATGTTCCACATTATTGTAAGTATGTTAAATACTTGCTATGTAGTTCCTTGTTTGTTTAAAAAACAATGTTTTATTTATATACTTCGAATGACTGAAATGCCAGTAACAGTTCGTTACGATAAAAACGTTAATGCCAATCTATCATAATTACTGGCAATTTATGATCATATCATTAAACATTATCTGAAATTTTATATTGTGTATAAGTTGAAATAAAAAATTTTATTAAATATTTTCAATTTGTGTATTTTAGACACTTCTGGTTTATCTGGAATAATTTTAATAATTGTATGCGGGCATACAGGGTTAAATATGTCTGAATATTCTCTATAATATTTTCTGATGCATATTAACTCTTAAATTTCAATTGGCCGAGGTTTGACTTGTTGACTCATTTTCTCTGTGAGAAAACCTGAAATCAAAATCAAAAAGATAAAAAGGTTTATGATGATGTAGATCGTACTGGCACTATAAGATGATGACGTGCAATATTAATGTTTTCAAAATACTACGTAAACGCATGAGAAAGGTGTTGTGGATAAGCCTTTATTCTGATACGCAGTCTTATACATGCTTTCCCACGTCACCAAAGAACTCTAAGCTCGAGCTGCAACAGAGAGATCATGACCCACTTGATCTTGCGCAAGTGTCATACGTAATGTGATATAATGGTGTGCTTGTTGCGTCAGCACCTGGGTGGGGAGGAGGGGCCAGGGATCCGGAAGGTGTATAATAATGAACTGGAATTTCGTATTAAATGACATTGATATTTTTTATTATCAATATGTAATTAATAATACATTGACGAACACATTCAAATGTTATCAAGAATACCATTAGGTTGCGTTGGTCCTCTACGTACATGTACGTATTAACATTCTGCCAGTTTATTTAGAATAAAAATAGACGGAGACTATTTTCAGCAATCGCAATGTCGATAAATTACTTTATTTATCGTAAATTCGGTTATGTATTACGTAACGGTGAATGGTGGATAGGCAGGGAATAAGAGATAATAAGAGTGGATGAGGGAATTTGTAAGGTCCCCGGTAATAAGTTTTATTATTATTTGAAAGAGTGCTGGGAGTTTTTTTTGCCGGCTTTTTTCTCCCGGTCTACTATAGGCCCAAGGGCGATAACTTGATAACTTTTTTGTTTTCCTTTATGCAAAGTTTTAACTATAATTCCATCAGGAGATATGGTTATTCCCCTTACCTACATTAACGTCCACACACATTATGTAATGGAGTCACGATTGATATATCTTGGAAATTCAAATTTACAGCAGAATCGTGGCAGCTCGCCAATTCAATAGGTGTTTCCGCTTCACAATATAAACATATGAATGAATTACATTTATATTATTGTACCAATCGGATCTAACGACCGGCTGGTTGGTGGGCTTTGAGATCAGATGGTTATATGTGGAGGTTTCCCAAAATAATACCTGGCGTTATGTTTAAAGTGCTCCACGATGGAGGTAATGTGTGAAGCTGCTCATCAGCGGTGACTCTCTCATAATGATAAGGATACAGGACATTACAATTACTGCGTACTGTACAAGAAATAAATAAATAAAATTATTGGATATTTAAGAATCACTGAGATATAAAATGAGGTCTTATATAACAAACATATTTACAATAACCGATAGACATGGACATCTTTTGGGTAGTAGTGAGATGTGGAAACAGGCGAAAACTTGGTTGATAGTAATAAAGGTGGGGATGTTCGGGGTTGCATATGCAGTGCTCTTGTACCCACTTCTACTAGACATAATTATTTATAAGCTGATCTCCAAGATGAAAAGTTGTAAGCGTAGAGATGGATATATATATATATATATATATGTAGTTTATCAGCTGTCTGGTTGTCATAATACATTTATTTGTCGTCTTGTATTCTTATATTAATCAACTAGGCCATAAATTAATATAAAAACAAACGATACATACTAATAAATTCAAAAAGAGCGTTACAATGAAGTACTATTTAATTTAAATACATAATCAACAGCACCGCCACAATACGTGATGTATCAATGCATTTATTCCGCGGATGCAGCGTTTTGCATTCAATATTCCTGACTCACAGACCAATTTCAAAACGACACGTATTTACAGCGCTGAGTTCGCATCTCAGCGCCTTTGTTATGCTTCTCCGATGTCTTCTTTCCGTATCTTTTAACCAGTTGGAGTTGATTTGGAATGTATTCCACGCTATTGCTGTTATAGAAAATCATATGATTCGATATGTTTTAACAATATATGGATACATTTCGATGTATATTATTGATGTTTGATCTGAAGCCGGCGTGTAAAGTTATAAAAAAGATAAAAATTTAGAAAAAGGAAAGTAATGTAAGAGATATGGAGAATAAGTAAACTAATATACATACATATATAACTGAAATTTCTTAGATTGATTATTAAACATCCATTTCGTGGCTTTTTTAAAACGTAAATATCGCGGAGTGTTTCTTTAAATGTGTCTTAGTAGTGGGTATGGTTACAAAATAAAGTCTACAAATCAAGATAAAAATGGACAAATCGAATAAAATACAGCCGTAGAGAATGGAATAAGTGAGCTTTAATGTCTTATTAGTTTGCTCGTTCAGTTGAAACTGAAAATTTGTTTGTATATTGTCTTTCAGTAACCTTACAGTTTTACGTCGGGTACACGATTATGATATCAGAGCCGAGAAGTAAGTGCCTTTAAGGGTCGCGACTCACTGTTGTCGAGAGGCGATTAACGAGCTCTGAGTACGTAATAACCAACAACGTGGAAGAGAAGAATATAATTACGCACAAACACTGTATTTCGCCTTTATCTGCTTTATGTCTCATTAGATTAGGGCATTCGACGTACATTTGTAAGAGAGAGACAAAATATAATAATGCTTGATGATTTTTCGTTTGGATAATTTATAGTTTAAGGCTATTTCGTTGTAGGTGTGCTGTGCGCTTAAAAGTAATAACATCCGCGCCATCCTAACTACCAGAGGTGGCAGGTCAAAGTCGTTCGCCATTGTCAGGAAAATAATATTTTTCCGCACTTTTTGTACGATTTTTTGTATTCGCATTCATGATTATGATGGCCGCTAATTGTTAATTAGTTTTGTCTGTTAGTATGAAGTTTGAACTGCGTAAGCAATGGTGATATTTAAAAACAATAATGTACATTCTTTACACGTTACACTCGGTTATTATATAACCGTAATATTTTAGCAATACTTACTGTTCCCATGTTAGACTCTGATCTCATCTCAGAAATCATTTTAGGCCGCAATCTAACAAATTGGCTGACTATGATATCCGACTTCAAAGGCCTTAGAGAACATTACATACAACTCTAAGTGGTGAGTTTCCTCTTGATGTTTTCCTTCGCCGTTACATAGAGTGTCCTTCTAAAAGATTCAGTTAGAAGTCAATATACTATGTTCAATATATAGAAGTTTGTTCATTACACCTGCTATTTACTGAGCTGGCTATTTACTCTTCGACTATCCAGCAAAGGATATTTACAAAAGATTATGTAGACACATGAATATTTAAAATCATTTTAAGAGATAATTTTTTCTTACTATTTCCAACTACAACACAACTCTACAAGTAAATACATACCTACGTCATATTTTTACACGAGCTGTTTGCCGTTTATTACTCTGCCATATTTGTAGTAAAAAATTGTCGGAAATGTCACTTATGTCATCCTTAGAAGATATCTTGTTTGTCAAATATATTCCTAAATATGTATTATTGGCTTAACAGAAGAATTTTACTTATACCATATAATACAACTTTTTTACAGTAAGTTCTTGCAGCTTCTCAGAAAACGAGTGTGACAAAGTTTTCGACTGGAAAATATACTTCAATTTACTTGATATAGGTATTTGAAACTGTCTTTTCGAATCTCTGCGCCGTGGAAGAGGCTTTTGCCCAGCAGTGAGCTGATGTCAAAACTATTTCTGCCGCAAATCAGAATACTGCTATGGTTGGGTAACCCTTACTGGTAGAACCTACTGAAATACAAGGTCTTCCAAGATCATGTAAATGATGATAAGATGAATAAACAAATTTATTCTTTGACCCTATATTACGCAAAAAAGTTATCAATTGTAAAATTAATCAAGAAAAAACAAATAATATTAAAGAAACCATCGATACAAAATTATTTACTATTCGCAACGGTATAAAGATCAACAAGTTATTAATTAAACAAAATATTTGATGAAGTGTGCCAAGTATTTGGAGGCAGTCGTTGAAGGTATTTGCGCAGAATCCATTACAGTTGTACACCGTAAATACCATATAGACAATGTCATAACGGAAAAACGTTAAACGATCTTTACAAAAAGTAGTGTCAAATAAAGCCATTAACCGCAGAGAAATTCCGTTCGCGGCAGAACCATTGGCTGCCATTGTTAGCCAACCATTGGCGTACATGTTGTGGTATTTATTGAAAAGTTCACTAATAACAGTTTTAAACATTGAAAATGGCGGAGACGATAGGAACAGACGATTTGTTTAATTGATTTAAGGGAGAAATTTAGTTTTATTAATTGACTGTAACAGGACTATTACTGTTTTGATTGTTTGATTGTTTCCACTGTCAACAGGGTGTGTTGCAGTGGTTAGTAAATCTGACTGCTGAATTAAAGGGATAGGCTGGGTGGGGTAGTCAGTTTGATGGCCAAACTGTTGTGTTTGATGGTCTATCAGCTGTACTCGTATATGTACTTTATCAGCCATCTGGTTACCAAAGCACATGCACCTACCAATCTAGTTGCCTACCAAGTTTGAGAATAGATAGCCGTGTTTGGAGATGTCCCAAGATGCTTATATATTTATCTGCTATGTGAGGCTCATTGTTCTCAGTCTAACATGAATCGAAAGCCATCAAGTGTTGAATAGCATCAATGTACAGGTATTTTAGAACGTATTGTTTACACGTTCCTGGCTGGTCCAATTCCACGTGGAATATGATCTACTTGACGGATGCTACCAAGGATTATAAACGCAACGTGCACGCGTTGCACTCGCCAAGGTTGCTGGACGTTAGAGCGAGACGGATATGGTTTTGTTAGCTCGTAATTTATCGTAATAGTTTCGCCACGACGACCATGAGTGATGTGTCAAAACGCAAGCCACCGCAGACGCTAACGGAATTCTTGATGCATACCACTTGAATTAAAAGACGCTCGAAGCTACACCGGGTTGCCATTGTACATGAAAATAATTTTGGAGCGAGTGCATGCAAAATCCGTCTATATTTAATAGCATCATTAAATACTTTTATAAAGGTTCCATTCATATATATCCCGATTGACAATTATTTGTGTTATGAGCAGGTGTGTTTATGTTGTGTCTCTCTGTAAAATTATTAAGTATATATACGTTTTGAAATTTACATAATCAGTATCATCAGCCTGCAGTCTACTGCTGGGCAGAGCTGGGCTCTAAATGAGCACAAACGCGCGCTGTCGTGTAGAAATGTATTTTTATCCGATTGTTATCTGATCTGAAGCACAAGTTCTATTCAGTTTGCGATCAAATTAAGTAGTGCCAAGATTTTATTAGTATTATATTATGTCGTGCACGCAAAACATAAATTACGGAGAAATTTAATAGACTTTAGCCGATGTTGTATGAAAAACGTGTACCAAGACTTAGTTATTTGTCACGGCTACACAGAAATCTTATAAATTATCTTAAACTGATTTGTTTTATTTACTTATTCATTTTTTATTATGCGCTGCACTCAGTTACATTAGCGGATGTTATGAGATATAACATATCTCTCAATATAGATATAACAGAACAATAAATGCCACCTTCTCAGTCATATTCACGTGTCAAATATAAATGGTTATTTGGAATGGAATTGGCTGATGTAATAAAACAACATACTCGTAAAGTGTTACGAAGAATTGCGTTAAATTTGGACAGTTGTAAGAATCAATTTGCTATACGTAAAAGATCTGGATGATCACAATATCGGCTAAGTTAATGTACAAGTACGTATAGGCACAAACAGTTCAGAGAATAGAAAAGTTATGATTTTCACATTACAATGAGAAATTCTGCTTTGAACCATAATGCTTATGGAACCGTTTTTTTGTTACAGAGAGACTTCGCCTACGTCGCCCATGGGCGACGAGAAGGAGTCCAAGATGAGTCAGATTCAATTCTCAACGCCTTTAGACAAAGACAGCACGGTAAGTAACATATATGAATATACTTTTCTCGTTAAACATTTTCAACACCAGCTATATAAATGTATAGTTTATACGACGGATGCAACTCGTAAACGGAACTATTAACATCGTATCGAGTGTGAGAGACGTCTTGTGTAGCGGTTAAAGCCTATGATAGCAATCATTCGGACCCATGTGATCTTGACGCCAAAAGTACAGTACAGTACAATAAATAAATAAATAAATAACCGTCACGTCAGGTCCCTAGCGGGGTAGGCAGAGAGCACGGTGTGCCAAACATCTCTGTCCTTGCAAACCTGACGTGCTTCGTCTA
>DVPR01001840.1:0-10275 GCA_018239345.1 Oxynetra stangelandi | reverse complement strand
TTGGCACTCCGTGCTCTCTGCCTACCCCGCTAGGGACCTGGCGTGACGGTTATTTATTTATTTTTATTTTATTTTTAAAACTGTATACTGAAACTGTGCTTGTTTCAATTGCTTCATCATATAATGTGGACCCACATAATTAGCTTAAACTAATTGTGTGTGTCCACAATAACTCCTTGAATACAGTAAGAGAAAATCACTCACCCTACTCAGTATGTCAAGAATGTCGCCGGCGACCGAGATACCCTCAAATCCAACACCGTCCGCTGCAAACTTCACTGCATGCACAACATTGAAACAGAGTGCAACAAACTCTAGAACTAAGCTAGATGTAAACAATTTGGTAACCGGATGCCTTTGAGTTCTGAAATTTAAAATGGAGGCAATGAATTTATAAGAACAATGTAAATAAATCTGGAAGAGCTTACCTCATTTTGCAAGCAAAGTTCTCCGAGTAATAAAATGTTCTACTTATAAAAGTTGCTATCTAAAATCTGACATGATATTATAAGAATATCTCTTTATTGATTTTGCAGTTTTGTGTAACAATGAAGAATATTTATAGGCGGCGACTGTTTAAATAATAGGGTACATTTGACAGCTAAAATAAAAACAGCAGTTCACTCACCTGACAGCGTAGAGCTGAACTGGCAAAAGAATAATATAACACAGCCAAACCAGAAGATACAATTCCAGTGTGTCCTGACGATCAAACGAGAACTGATACAACATTGTGTTATAGAACGACAGGTTGGGACTCCCGTTGACCAGCCAAAAGTCGTACTGTATGGTCTGCGAAGTGTCCCTTAGAGTCCGGTTGATGTTTGGGGCTCCGGTGTAGTGATGCCATGTGCAATCGTTCTCATCAAGATAGCATGCTACCATTGATACATACCAAAACCTAATGAAAAATAGACAATACGTTAATATATTAAGATTGCTATAACAATAATTGCTTCATGGCAGAAATCGTTCTAGTAGTTACATATAGCCGGACAAACCGTGTAATGGTTCCACCACCAACCATGTACAGGTTTTACCGGCTATCTATACAGGTTCTACAACCTACCCATCAAGCAGCGCCTGTGTTATGTGTATATATGAAGTTTGGTAACCAGACAGTTGCCAAACTTCATATATACACATAGATATATACTTATAATATGTAGACATACTTTTTTAGACCATGACAAAATGCTTGTGCTCATGCCACAAATATTTGATCTGGGTTGCAATTGAACCCACAATCCCCAGCACCCCAAAGCTACACTAACCGCTTCATTAATGGCCTAGTTATGTTGAAGCCAGTCAGCAAAAGTACAGATAAGGTATTCACATAGTCCATTTTTTAAATTTCAAACATAGAAACAACTCTAAACTGTATATAGCCTCTCGCCTGTTGAAATTGAAACAGTCGGTTAATCAAATACTGGACCGTCTTTGATATTCTCAATGTTTCCTACCTATTTGTTATCAATTAGTTACTTTTTTTCCACCTTTTTACTGATTACTAGTTTTGTGAAAACTTTACTGATGGTATACATTATTATTACAAAGTATTGTTACTGTACTACTATTTATACTGTATTGTATTGTACTTATAAAATTATTAAAAAAAAAAATAACCGTCACCCCAGGTCCCTAGCGGAGTAGGCAGTGAGAAAAATTAAAATAAAATAATTATAAAAAATAAAAAATAAATATATTGAAAATATATCATAAAATTATTTGTTTCCATTATAAAATAAAATAAATTGAAATAGAATAATCCTTTCCATAACACATATTATATTATTCTGCACTAGGATAGTGATAACCAGGCATTAAGCAATCTTAGCTCTGATGTGGTTTCAGATTTTTCATTAAATTTAAACAAAACCTTGCACAGTGAGCACTAGAATTGTCGACTATTTTGATCAAATTGATAACATTGGTGTCATATTTTTGAATTGGTTCCATATGTTGAAGTAAATGCGGTTTTAAAAGTGACTTAAAAATATACACCCAGATTGATCACTTCTCGCATCTCTGATGATATGTACTGAAGTATGGAGTGATGTACGGAGTAGTGGAGTATGTTCCACTCCTAAAGTAGACAAGAAACTTAACATACCTAGCAGTGGAAAATAATATGTGTTACAGTCAATCTAGCCTGGTGTTGAGCTGCAAGTTATTTTATGGTAACAACAGAATATAAGAATGTCTCATATCTTAGAAACCAGTGAAGCAGGACCATGAAGTTACCCAAGTTAACACTATTAGTAACTGAATATAGCTATCCTTGCCTAAATAGTATAGTTTTTCCAGTATATACATGTGGTATGGTGTGAATAATATTAATTTGTTTATTAAGCATCAAAAGTTAAAAAAAACTTACCTTGGCTCTCCAGAATTTTGTATAACATAAGTAAATTGGTTATTCTTTATAACATTCCATGGCATATCTTCATCTATACATAGTTCCCCTTTGGGGCAGGGTATCCTTCTGAATAAGTCCTGACCATAGGCATTACATTTTGGATGAAAGGCTGATTCGTTTAGATGTTGAAACATTTCTTTGCACGCCCTTTCCTTGTCCAAAATGCCTCGACTTTTATAGTAGTGTATAAAATGTTTTCTATCTAATACGGCGAAAGTTATGGGGTACTTAAACTTCTCGTTCGAAGTCAAATTTCCAAAAATATAACCATATGTTTCTTTTTGAAAGTGAAGATCAGTCTTCTGAAAACCAAATTTCACTAGGAACTTGAAGAACTCCTGCGTCGAAAATTCACCTTTAATATGCGTTGACGACACGGCCACCAAGGTGGAGCAAAATAATAGAATTATTTTATTATACATTTTGACGTCAACTGTATACTGTAGCATAAAAATATAATTTCTAGAGCACTATCATTATTAGAGAACCATTTTTAATTTTTATGAGTTTCATAAACAATAATTATCACATAAGTCAGTATTCAGTTCATAATACATAAATTTTTCAATATTATTTTGGCGCAAATCTTCCAAGAAACGATACATTTTACACGACGTGCCCTACGAAAGCAGACCTACAGACAGCTATAAGGTACAGACAAAAAATTTCCTGAATGAAGGAAAGTTAGAGATGCTCGAAATTTTTCGGTGTTATCGAAACATCATTGCAACATTGTCATCGTTACAACATGAATGTTAAGTTCATCGACCCATCCATAGGTGATAAGGACAAAAATATTGAAGTTGAATATTTCTACATCTGAAATTACACTTTACAAAACTGTGGAAGTTTGCAAAATTATAATTTTTTTCTTTACGAATAAACATCTGAAATATTCAGTTTTAAACGCAGTTGCCGTAGTTCAACAACGTTGAAAAAAAACCTAACGGCCATTTCACGATTTTATTTCGTTTGTTATTTACCGATACAATTATTAATTGATAACAATATCGATTACTTTCTAATATCGACCATCCCTAAGAGAAAAACTAGGCGATGGAACCATACGAAATATGCCAAATAGTTATGAGTAAATGTTGTATACCGATGTCACACCCCATCATGTCTTATATATATCTATATATATAGATATCAAGTATATAAATATCACTTGCTATAATGGTGAATAAAAACTGCGTAAGAAAATCTAAGCATCTTAGAAAAAAGATGTGTGAAGCCTATCCAACTGAATTGGCCAACGAGCTAGTGTGCCGTAGCTAGTTTAGACATACATTATCTACAACTAACAACGTTAGATTTTATAAGATCGATTAACATTTTACAAAAACTTGAAACATTTCAAAACACAGAGTATTTTTTTTGTGTCGTGACAGTATGTGCCTAAAAAACATCAAATGACACTAATATTTTTTGGCATATTTTGTTGCCCTACGCTCCAATTATAATATTTAGTTTGTATAAAATGATTTACATTACATGTTTAACCTCTATTTTACGCAATCTAATATGAATTATCAACGGAGCTGTTATTTGATATTATACAGGCAAAGTAAATTATCAAAACTTCTAATCCAAAAGCACCTTCAATAGCTTATCCATCAATGCCACTGCCTAATGCTTTTTCTGACCCTATTATTAAACTCTACTGATATCAAATTTACAGACCTTGCCTTTTAATATACTATCTGATAATCATTCGTATAATCTAGCAGTATTTTTAATTTTTATTTATATTACAAGCATATAAAATTAGAAAATATTTAGACAATATATTTTTTCTAAATTGTAACACTGTTTTCTTAAATAATAATAATGGCAACCTACACTAAACAGCTAGTGTAGCAACACCTCAATAAGGTTCATGACGGATGGGATACAAAGTGTTAGTTGTTCAAGTTTAGATTTCACCGTGAAAAACTGCAATAATAATCCGTCAATTAGTGATTTATTCGTTAATTGGTGTACATTTTAGTAGTCGATTTAATTACATTATCTATTTGCCTCTTTAGATAGTTGTCGGCCGAAGCGACTAACGCCGAGATATTGTGTAGCCCTATTCCTTTGTGATCTCTAAACCTATATTTTTATATCGGTGAACGACTTTTATCCATGATTTTTTTACTATGCAGCCGGATCATGTTGCGATAGGCAATTTAAATATGTATATTTTTTGATTTGTCGTTGTACTAAATGATTTGGTTAAACCGTAACCTCAATCAGGCGGAAGTGATTAGAACCCATCCTGACGAATTGGTTTTATGCCTGTACAAATATTAGAATTGTAATTGTAAACAAAGTGTGCCGTATTTTGATAAATCAGTTGAGTCTCTATTAAAAAATAATGGTAGAAATAGGAGCTCCTCAACAATCTGCAGAAGATAATTTGGAGAAAGCTGAATGGTATTGGGGCGATATTACTCGGTAAGATTTTTTTTTAAATAATTATATTCATTGGTATTCATTTGCCGTAATTTTAATTAATCTTAAAATATTGACACTGTTGTCTTACATTAAGGATAATGGTTGTGTAATATACCAATATTAACAAACCAATGTTCTGACAACAGTATCATGAATCATGTGAAAAATGTTAATTAAACCAATTATAAATCAGTAGTTACTCTTACGTATGTTATATTATCAGTTATAGCACTGGTGATATTAATATCGGTATTGAATTGTTAGTTTAAAAGTTATGATCCAAACGATGCAATGGTTTCATTACACGATCACTGTTGACTCCGATGGCTATATCATATTTATCCATATAGAACTGAACATGAAGCCCTAGTATAAATGCAGGTCACAATTTATCTACGAAGTGTTACTATTGCAGTTATGTGTATTACACTATTTGTGATTAGATCTTGCATATACACATTTTCCAAATTTGCTGAGCTTTGAACTTTGAAGGGTGTACTAAAGTCTGTTTTAGCTATCATTGCAGAAAATCACATAACTGCCAGAATGGAATATAAACTGCCGATATGTTGTTCAAGTTGAGTATCTATATTAGTTAACTGTAGAACAATGTGGTTGGCCTTCAGGCCTTATCAAGGTATGAGACGAAACCTCTGCTTAGCAACATAATATAAAAAGATTGCAAATGTGTAATTTATAGAATGACAAGTACTGTCTAGGATTAATATAAATGTGGACTGCTTAGTATGATTTTGAGCTTAGAATGATTTTTGAAATTCCTTGATTAATAATACGTCATGTCAGGTATGCAAGGACATAGTTGTTTGGCACTCTGTGCTCTCTGCCTACCCTGCTAGGGACCTGGCGTGATGTTTATTTATTTATTTTATTAATAATATTTAATAAGACTTATTTAATAAATTACTCCATGATTATATTGTTTGCGATTCGGTGCCATTGTATTTTTGTGAGTGATTTAATTGTTATTAATTCTAAGTGGTGATGTTTATAATAGATGATAAAAAGTTAATGATGCTGTAATGAAATTGTTAAGTAACATTAATTTTTTCAAATATGAAATGCAAAGTTTGTAACAGTTACTGACTAGGTTCAATGTCTTCTTACACTTGATTCAAAAGAATTATGGGATATTTCATACATTTTATTGGTAGTGCAAATTTCTTATAAGTTATCAAAAATAACAATAATCAAAGATGAACCGATTCATGTTTTAAATTTAAGAAAATAACTTAATATACATTGAGAAAATAAATATACCATAGACTAGAATTACAAATAATTAAAGCATTGTGATGTAACAAGTGGAGAACTATTCTACTTTCCAATAATAAATAATACAATCTTTCTGACTGGTTTGTAGGTGCAATGATTACTGTACCCAACTGCTGAGCGACAGGTTCTATTCCTGTCCAGGCCACATATTTGTATGATGTGCATAAGCATTTGTTCTGTGTCTGGGTGTTAAACATATGTATAAAAAGCATCTTTATAAGTGTCCTCAGTCCCTGTTTCTATGCTTTAGGGTCTATGAGAATGTGGTTAATTCCATTGAAATCTGGGGTGTTCTAGAATCCTTATGGCGATGCCAGGTGAACTATCAATATATCGACGTGTTCAGATCTCTTTATGAAGCCGCCGTCTTTTGTGTTTGAGTACAGGACTTGCAGTCCAAACTTTTCCAATTGTGCAGAGAAATGAGACAGGGAAATGTTATATCCCTGAGAGTTTACTTCATCAGTGAATATGTTTAAGACTCTGAACTGGAAAAGTTTGTGTGTGAACAGAAATAGCCAATACATGTCACATTTACAATTAGCAGATGACCTAGTTCTGCTAGCAAACTCTTTGAAATATCTGCAGTGGATGCTGGAAGGCCTAATATCAGCCACCTGCAGGATGGGTCCCAGCTTGAATTTGCTCACAACCAAAATTGTGTTCAATGAACACATTGACAAACCATTAAGGCAATATCTATTGTCTTAATGTCCATCCTCTTGGAGTTGAATAGGTGTTACCTTATTTGGGTAGATCTAACAGTTAGGTAGATACAATTTTGACAGGAAGGTTGGAAGGTTAGGGAAGGATGCAGCTGAGCTGGGCAGCATTTGGGTAACTACATAGTATTTTCATCATCCTTATCACAAAACCCAAAGTTTTTAGTCAGTGCATCTTTCATGTCATTACAAACTGAGTGAAACGTGGACACTGGCAGTTGGCAGTATGGAACAAGCTATGTTTGCACATTCTCTGAGGTATAGGAACTCTAATAAGACAATATCTCAGAAAATCAAAATCATCAACATAGGTTGATGACTCAGCAGATGTGGCACTGATTTGGCTATACAGGACGAAACGGTTCGCTAAATCGTTTCTGCTACAGACCGAAAGAGTGGAATTCTCTGCCAGAAGCTATTCTTCCCGATACATACAGCCTGGAATTATTCAAGTCGAGAGTGAATAGGCACTTTCTAGGCAAGCATGCTTCATCCTAGGCTGCATCCTGCTTTCCATCGGGTGGGATAGTAGCCAAATGCAAGCCTATAGCTAAATAAAAAAAATAAAAAAATATATAGTGTAGTACACCCTTTGGCTAGGTATGCTAACAATATGCAAAAGGCTGCAGCCAGGTAAGGGATGCGGCAAGCTGATGCCATCGCGCATTTGAGGAGGCCTATGTTAAGCTATAGCTGAAGATCTCTATATGATATACATGATCTATATAAGTATATACATATTTAAATGAATGTAGGTAGTTTATCAGCGATCTGATTACCATTAAAATAGGTGCTGACTAAGCACCTACTGTGCAATCAAATAGCCTTGTGTAAAGATATTTATTATTTATTTATAACATATCCTGTATGAAATAATTTGACGATTAATTAATCATCATTTGTGTGGAGAGAAATGATATCCTTTTAATAATGTAAGTTAAATTATTAGACCATTGAGTAATAATTTTAAATTGGCAATATCCAAATTTAAATATTAAATGACTAACTTTGGTAATTATAATGTGCAATGCACCAGTTGTTGCCGCATGTTATTGTTAGATAACAATAAATTAAAATCATTGGCATGCTCTTAAGCAATTAGAAAATACACAAGATATGGGATAGCTACCAATCCATATCTCTGCCCGTCATGCAATGGTCATGTATAACATGAATATATTATTTTGTATTTTACATGAAAACTAACAAAATTCAATGTTCATTTATTCCAGAGAAGAAGCAAACGAGAAACTTCGTGATACCTGTGACGGAACCTTTTTAGTTAGGAATGCTTCAAATAAAGACAACGGATATACTCTTACAGTAAGAAAGGGGGGCACTAATAAGCTAATTAAAATATATAATCAAGATGGGCGCTATGGCTTCTTTGAGCCCTTTGAATTCAACTCCATTGTCGCTTTGGTTAAGTTTTACACTGAATATTCATTGGCACATTGTAATAGTAGTCTTGATATTAAACTTATGTACCCATTGTCGAGACATCAAGAGAATGATGTCGGTGAAATGAATGATGAAACACTTGAGACTCGGTATAAGGAAATACATAAGGAATTCGTACTGAAGACTAGGGATTATGATGAGCGCTCAGATAAATATATGAGGTTAAGAGAAGAAGTTAATAGCAGGAGACAATCTCTGGACGCTTTCAAGGAAACTGTTAAAGTTTGCGAGGAACATCTTAAGCTCCAAGAGAAAATGCAATCCGATGAAGCTCAGCCACATGAAAAAAATGATCTTGTGGAAAATAACAGACAACTCGTACTGAGAGTAAACAGTTTAAAACAAGCCAGAACGCAGTTGCACATGCTGCTAAAGGAAACTGTCGAATCTAATTTGCTGTTAGAAAGAGAGATTACAAAATTAAAATCGGAAATTATCAATCTATACAAAGTAAAGGACTGTTACAAAGTGTAAGTATAATATAACAAATATTATGATGTACAATTCAATTTTATAATAATTTTCTGTACATTAATAAACAATGTTAGTATAAGGAAGTTTGATTAAATCAGCGGTAGGAATAAATAGCATATAATTTAATGTATTGGTTAGTAATAGTGTAGCAATTCATTAAGCATATTAGTCACGATGCACTAATTAGTCAGCTGTGGTTTAACTCCTAAAGGGGCACCTAATAAATGATGAATTATAAAATCAGCATACATCTTTAATCTTAGTATGAAATTTTAAAGCACTATCGTCTTAATGAATATATTTTTAGTTTTTTTTTATGAACTCAGCGCACAACAATTGAATAAAAACATTTTATTTAAATTTAATATTGAAACCTATGTTTATTGCCCTCTTTAATAGTACTCATATTTTATAATTTAACACTTCAAGATGTCTGTTAATAAGTTAATGTTATGATAACATATGTGCAGAGTTGATTTTCAATAAAGCATAACCTTTTAATTATATCGCCTTTGATATTTAAGTAAAAAAATAATATACGTAACCCTAGTTAAATTAACTTTTAAAAAGTTATCTATGTTCAATAATTCTACAATTTTTTACAGTTGGTTGCAAAGACGGGGCAAAAGTGAGGAATACTTGCAAGCTTTAGAAGATGATAATATTCACAAACTAGAAGAACTATATGCCCATCAGGAAATGATCTCCTGGAAGGTGGAGAATTGTACACGTGAAATGGCCGAAAAACTTTTAGAAGGAAAACCTCAAGGCACATTTCTCATCCGACCAAATTCAACCGGTCAACTAGCGTTGTCGATATGTTGCAACAACCTTGTCTACCATTGTATTATTTTTAAGACTGAAAGGGGTTATGGATTTGCCGAACCTTATAACATTTATAAGTAAGTAGTATACATATGTTTTTTCTAATATCGTTATATTTTAATTTATGGGACACACAATTATTTTATTATTTATTATCACTACATAATTAAAACAATGAATCTGATGATAGCCAATATGAAGTTTAAAAAGTAGGTGTACTTTTTTTTTGTAACTGTGCAATAGATTATTCTCTTGTACATTATTAAAATTTATTTGTATGCCTTACAAAATAACAGTAGCTGAACCTGTATGTCATTTGAATGACTGTCCCGGGTGCAAATTGTGCGAGCCCTGGCGCAGCAAACAGTTTCGGTAACAAGTGCACCAACAGACCAATCAAAATATAATTATGAGGATAAAATATGTACGTGAAATATTTTTATGAACAATGTCATATTCATGATACATACCACAAAAATAGTTTTCGAAATTGTTTTGTTTATTTGCACGATCATCACGCAAAAACGAATGAATCAGTTTTAAGGAAATTTATAGGACAACTTATCAGCAATGTTAAGTCCCCCTACTTCTTGTGGGGGGGGGGGGGGGGGGTTGGGGGGGGGAACTGTGGGTGGATCG
>DVPR01001839.1:0-10278 GCA_018239345.1 Oxynetra stangelandi | reverse complement strand
TACAACAGAATTAAAAGCAGTAACAGCCGTGAGCGTTCCGTTAGATAATTTTACAACAAGAACAACAATATAATATAACAAGCACCGAATGCCAAATATTCCTGTCCTTACAAACCTTACGTGCTTCGCTTACATTCATCACTCTCTTGTTGCATACACGGTTATTTTGTACATTTACTTTATTCAAAGCACTACTCCATAATGATAACGACAGAGACAAAATTCAAAAATAACACATATCAAGCACAAAACTATTAACATTACTAATTACTGCACGGAATAAGTTACGGGAATGTCGTAGGTATAAGAAGTGACCTGACTCATTCAAGGGCCGATCTCTTACCCGGTATTGCCTAACGGTTAGGTCCCAATCTAACGGATGGTAAGTGACGTGCCAACGAATCAGCTCAGTGAGCTCTTTTAAACTGACATGCAGTTAGTTAATGGCACACGTTACGGGAATGGTATTAATTTAAAGATAAATAAATATGTAACTGATACACCATCAATCAGAATCGCAATTGCAAATATCCGTGACCTGTTTGTATTAAGCGCTCCATATTATTAGCTGGATAAATGATTATTATTCAAAAATAAAATGTATGAAATCATAGTTAAAAATAAATTACCCGGACTATAATATGATATAATATTATTTGTAAATATTATTATATTATTACAAACAGTATTTTGTGTATAAGCTTCATTGAATCGTATGAAAAAACAAACACTATTGTTATAAATCAGGAATCTTAATAGTTATAAACGATAAATGGTTCTATTCTCATAATTACATATCATCATCACGGCAAATATCTTTCGCTCAAATTTAGTAATTCAATCAAATTATTTACTTAATAATGTAGTTGTAGATTTTATAATCAAAGTAAAATAATTTTAGTTTAAATTAACGTATTTATGTAAAACACTTTCAACAATGAACATTCACTTCAAAACATGTTTAGTTCCACGATGCAGCAACAGATGGCGGTACTTCCTTAAAAGTTGTTAGAGGTCCGTGCGCGCACGCGTGTCAAATTGAAGCATTAAATACCTTCGCGCTTGATTCATTTCATTCTCCTTTTTACCCGGAGATAATTTACAAAGGAATCATTTACCGTTATTAAATGTATAATGAAATGTTATAAAAAATTAGGTCACGCTGTGAATCAATTGGATTATTTCAGAAAGATAGTCCGTTAGTTTCTGAACTTCAGAAAAAACAATGCGTTTCCACTTTCTATATTTAGAAAAATCTACATTCCGTAAAGTTACCATATTATGCTGAATCGTAACTTCTCTGGCAAGGTAGATATTCTTAACAAATTCTATAGATGCACCTTTAGGTATAATTATATACATTGAAGCCACTCAAAGTATAGGGATCTAAATATATGATAATGAACGGTATCCATTCACAAGTGTACTGTTCCGGAAAATTGAAAAATACGCCTAATATACTATTCATGTATTCATAAGTAGGTAACACAGATGTTAGGTAATGTTTGCCATATTATCACAGAATCGAACCGATTACATTATTGTTGCTAATATTGTTAAGGTTCGACCACAGAAGATTAGAAATAATAGAGTATTTTATAAAAGTTTTAAATGAACATAGAGGCACCCTTGTTTTGAGAGCGTCCTGGAGTTTTGACATTATTTATAAAAAGCAAAAAAAAAAACCAATGCCCAATTTATATCGCCAACGATCTGTGCAGGATATCCAATGTTCAGATTGTCATAAATTGAAGAGGTTCACAAAATGGAGTTGTAATTTTCCATTGTTATATTAAATAATAGTTAACAAGTTAACAATATTAAATATAGCACATGAGTACCCCGCTCGTTATGATTACAAACCGAATGGTAGTTTGGCAGCGAGTGGTGAGCATCTGTCGTTGCCGAAATTGGGTTGAACATTAATCATCTCGCTAATGATTACGATTCACTGCCACCATGGGAAAGCGGACATGATATCACTCAATAAGCAACGTTATGTAGGCAATATTGGAAGCGATTGAAAAATATGTGCGCGTGGGGCTTATCTGATATTTGCGGGGCTGGTAAAAGAATTTGATTTGATTTGATTTTATATAAGTACTAATAGGCGGTCATACTTCCTTAGTCCACCGTGCTCTCTTCATGTAGGAGTCCTGAAAGAACGCAGGGCAACATCCACAGTCTGGCGGTCAAATAAGTCCGGAAGATATAACGCGTCTGAATTTTAGACTGAATCCATTAATTAACATTGATATTTAAATATGTAAACAAACTACATTTAGTACAACGTTTCAATTTAAATCGTAACACAAACCGGCCTTAATAGGCACCTGATAAAGTTTCGAAAACTGTTCACAGATCAAAACAATAAATTAAACACTTATAATAGAATCATGAATACTGGAGGATGGTATTTTCATAGGGTCGTATAAAAACGCAGTAATAATAAAAAAGCCATAACACGGCGATGCTCTTTATAAAGACGATTTGTATCGGCCCTACAGATTTTGTCTACAATATGTATACGTGTCAGCAATAACATTTTTGGCACTAACATAAAGCTAAGTGAAGATTAAAAAAATAATTAAAATGTTTATATTGAACCGTTGGAATACTTTGAAATTAACTTTTATTATTCATAATTGTTGAAATAATAATTATTATTTGTAATGAATAGAAATACAACAACGAATAAAATAATAGAAGGCAATACAACTCGTTATACACAACATTATTTTGTTTTTAAGGTGGTAGTTACTCGTGCGAACATCGAACAAACCAAAGCATTGCGGTTTACGGCATATTAATTCAAATCCTTTACGCAGCCCAGCTTAACTTGGCCGACACGGTGTTCTATTTTCTTCTCCGAGTTTTATCTAGCGATGTAGGAACCGTTAAATTACAAATTTTAATTGCCTTCTAATCAGGTTTTTGTTATGAATGTATTGTTATTATAAACGACGAATTAAACTTCAAATCAAATAAATGTATCCTATAAAAGACAAAAAAAAAAGAAAAAGCGGCATAAAAGGAATCTTGGAATATATATCTTAAATAAATAATTGAAGTAGCAGGATTTGCTACTAGCACACAGCAGATTCTCTATTTAATTTTCGGTTGGAATGTAACGATTAAATATGGCACAGTTACCGATTATTTATCCCCCAATATTAGCATGTATTCAGATCTAAACGTAACGCCAGTGTATTTTAAAAGATAGTGAAACTAAAGGGAATGTCAATATCCACAGCTGTTTATTCCGTACATTAATTTTTGTTCCACACACATGTACGTTGATCACAACCCGATAGAATTTCAAAACAAGCCCGATGTCGTTCGTTTCAAACATGTTTGTTCAGGGTGTGTTTGACTTGCAGCGGACCTGCACGGCATCTTAACTATTTCCTTTTAGTTTCCGGTTAATTTAACCTGACACACGTGTGTTGGAACAGTTCTCACAACACTCCCGTTTTTTATTACCCCAGAGGGCTTTGTGCTTTGTGACACCTACAACAGTCTGTCTCATTATTTCTATATTGTTTGGTTCTTTCTTAGAACACGTATACATTTATGTTACATCTAAAAAAATCACATTGGACAAAATAATGAACTACGTGTATACTAGGTTAGAGAAACTATAATAATAGGACGCTTTAAAAAGGTTTTTCGACACCTACTCAACAAGCTATTAGCTAGTTAATATTCAAAAAGAAATCAACGCAACAATCAAATCAGCAAATAATGAACGCAAAAATTGACTTCGGGTGATCTTCATTGAAACAGCTTTTTAATTTAATTAGATAACTTGAAAATAAACAAAAATATCTAACGAAAAATGCCGCTAAAGTTACGCTTTTACTTATTAAATTATATGTATTATATATTGTATCATATATTAGATAACAAAGTCTTGAAACGTGTAATCATCGGTTAAAGTATTATAGAAAAGTCAGTTTAACAATGCAATAGAAAATGTATTATAGAAAATAAATATACAGTAAGTTCGACGAGAGACCCCTTCAAATTTCCGGTTAATTTAACCGGAGGTCGCCGCATGCACCCGAAGCTCCCACGTGCGGTGAAGAAATAGTTCCCAGAAAGGCAATGTCATCCAAAACGAAAACAGCCATCCCTAATTGCCTGCATTACGAGTATGACAATGCGCTTGAACTATTCTCGTGTAATTATGGCCTTTGTCAACCAAACAGTGTAATTCTAAATTCCCAATTACAAGTGAAATTATACACTTCTTTATATGCAAACGAATTATTCCGTGCTCGACTTGTAGTGTATATTTAGTTGAATTTTGTACATAACGTTTAATGTTTGAGTCTACAAGTTTCCGTTTCTATTTCCTCAATAATTGCCTATATTAGAAAGTATATACTACTTGTCGAACTATTTTTCTCTATCCGAACAAATAATGACCATTATTGAGAGTTGTAAATGATCAGGCAGAAAACATAAGTATGTAGACGCTGCCGATCATATTCATAAGCAAAGTTAAACACGACTATATGGACAGGGCGCGTGTGAGTTATTATAAGTTATTAATAATACAAACAGTATGTATCTATATTAGTAAATGTTATCCAGTATTTTTTATAACCATGGGACTCTTAGTCATTTTGTAATTTTAGTATAAGACCAGTTAGGTTTAGTGCACACTATGTACATCGCATAAGTGTGGTTATCTGGATTCATATCAAATAGCACATTTTTTTTATTTGTGATCTGTCGCATACGGTGTTGCCTCTAGTGTTTATTTGAACTAGGATTACAGTGTCATATATCGTCCAGATGCGATGCGATCTTCAATCGGCAAGTGAACTATAAATATAGGATTGTACTGTAAATGTTTATAAAATTAATATTCGATTGCCTTTACTGTATAATATGTTTAGTGTCTATTGATTTTCAATTTTGCCTCCCAATGTAGGGGTCATAAACAAAAATGTCATACAAATGTACTATATCCATATGTATGTACTTACCATACATTTATAACTCATATCAAGAGAAGTTTTTAATGTTATCGAACTTTCAAAAGTTCCATAACCGGTAGCAAATAATGTAATCGATGATGATGAATTTCATTTAAAACTTAATTCCGCACAAAGGAAACATGACGATGCATTCCGAAGTCGTCAAGATGGCCACAGAAACATGTTGCAGACTGAGACAAAAAATCACGGAAGGCACAAAGCTTTACAAAGTGATGACAAAAATAAAGTGCTTTTTGCGTTGTATAAATATAAAAGTGTTCGATTAAGCGATTCCGTTTTTTTTAAATTCCATCTTAAACGTGATGTTTTTTGATGCAATAAAAATAATTCGTGGATCACCTATCTGCTTACGACGGTAAATAAAATGTTTCTATTTTCACGGTCAACTGGAGTAGGTATCCCGGGCATCCCTAAAAGAGCCATTAAATTTCCATACGGATCCCGTACCAAACGTTAGTATGGGTGAGATGTAAATTACGTTAAAAAATGAATACGAAAGGGCGGGACCCCGTCTTTTGACACAACAGTATAATGGACGTGCGCGCTAGTTCCGTCGCACGGGTGGTCTCCACTGAACTATTTCAATATGCTTTTTTATTATTTGCTCTGGTGATCTACGTTTGTTTGGTAGGTGTTGGGACAGCCTGTGATTTGTTGACTCCGGATTGGCCATCGATCACAAAGTAAACAAATACTTAACAGCTTTTTACCGCTCCGTGAAGCACGAGCGTTGAACTAGCACCAATATTTGAAAAGGTCCAGCGCCGTTACGATATTTTGAAATATGTGATCAAATTCATTTTTTTACAGATAACATTACATTATATGGTTATTATTTAAAAGATACAGACATGATCAGCAATATATGACTAGGAGAGATAAAAAAATACATACAGATGTTAATTAAAATTCGATAAAAAATGTTGATTAGCTTCTTACGAGCAAGTTGGTGTTACAAAGATTAGAGGACGTAATTACATGTTACTTGATAATTATCTTATATTTTTACTCGCACGTTTATTTTAAATGAAAAGAGTAGCAAATGAGCATGCAGCAAACACAAGTGGCGGCTGCCGCTTATAAACGTCTACTTCCTGCTGCTGCAGTCGATGTTGGCGTCAATTAGTTAATAGGTGTTATTCGATGTTAATACAAAATATTATTTGCTAATATTCCTTATTATTAACATTTAAAATGTAGGTATTTATTTGACTTAGTGACCCGTTAGTGAAGTGGCTTTTGTAACTGACTTGTGCGCCGAGTTTCATCGGTGGTTCTAATAACATACAAGACATACGTATGTATGTAGTATGATTCGTGTGTGTTATAAAATAATAAACTCCGTAGAATAAATAATTATGTATTCGATGTCTTGGGATATTTCCATGCGAGAATATCGATATATTTTACAGTAAGAAACAAAGGCTCGCGCTTGTCCAACAATTATTCGTCCTGACCGATAATTGAACCCACATCCACCGCCTTAACAGTCAGGTTGCCCACTGGAACAATGTGTCGGTCAAGACATCTATCACCAACCCATTGAACGTTCCACTGCTGGACACGGAGTCTCCTCTCGGAATGAGAAGGATTAGGCCATAGTCCACCACGCTGGCCAAGTGCGTGTCAAGTCAAGCTATACCACCATGTAAATACAAAATTTATATCTCAAACATACACTTGACATAGTTAATACAATCACCAACTTGAATTTAACATTGACACAAATATTTATTAAACAGTGCATTACTGTATTAAATTGCTATAAAATATATACAAGTTATAAATACAATTGATGGAACAACCGGAGAACAATCACCATTGAATACACAATGTGGTGAGTGCATTACAGTGAATTACAAATGCAAAAAAAACTGCCATTGAATATCAATGAGGTAAAAATGTAAATATTCCCTAATAAATAAAAAAGATTGTGAGGTATTTGCTCTATCGCATATTAAATATGAGCATTAAAGGTAGCCGTGGCAACAGTAAATAGTTTTTGATATATATGGCATACGTTTTTAATGCAAAAGTTTTAAATTTTTTTACTTCATTTTGGGACATACACTAGCTCATATAATCGGGGTAAAACTGGTCTTGCACGCTTGATGAAAATCGTACGAGTATTGAAAATACAAAAATGTTAAACTAACACAGTAAAATGTATTCAATTCTTGCGGTATAAGATAAGTTTTTATTTTCTTGAAATATTCCCACACGTAACTAAATCGAACTGAAATTAGGCACTTGGGGATGCAAGAATCGGAAATATTAACCTATCACACAAATAATATCCTGGATGCGAATCGAGCTCACCATCTCCGACTAAGTCGCTAGATTCAGTAATCACTGCATCAACGGGCCTGTCTAAGAACTAACTAACAAACTCTCGATAATAGTAGGAGCTTTCTAGTGACATATTACTCATTAATTTATAAAGCGATAACTCGCTCATCGCATGTCGCTCAGCCGTCATTGGTTGAACAAGTTGATAAGAGTGAGTCACACCACAATTGTAATGGGCGATAAGTCTCTAATACTCGCCTCGTTTACTAATGTGTTTACATTTACAAGAATTATAATATTTACAGAGCACAGTACCATACGAAATATAGTTTGTTGTCATGATGTATACCTACTTGAAGCCTCCGAAGCGTTTTGATAGGTTCATGTTAAATCATTGGTGTTAGTACTGAAGAACAACTTCATCGGGACTGTAACTGTTAAAATTGTCATAATAATATTTATGGAATTGATATCTAGTAAACAGTTTAGGTTTTATGTACAAGCTTATACTCGTTGATGTGACACTCTCAGCTCGGCGATGCCCTCCTCGCAGTGCGGATCTCGTATACCTATAGCGTTGAAGTAACTTTTTATTTGCTTTTTAGCAACAATTATAACGTAAGCAAGTAAATAATAAAAATTTAGTGGCATTCATTATATTTTATACATTTAATGCATTGAAAGATTAAGATATATGCATTTATATTTCAACGATGAATTTCAGCTTTTTATTTATATGTATGGAATAAATGAATGAAATTATATATTTACTACATGCGTATAGTTTTATCGATCATGATTTAGATGATTGTTTTTAATAATTTATTCTCAACCACACTACGCAATTCGCTTGTGAATTTTGTAAAGGCACACACTAAGACTATAAATATACTAATAATTTTAATATCTAAATGTAACGTAAACACGACACATTCTGGCCAAATTCTGATAGATTTTTCTGTATCTATGCAACCTTATTGAGATTGGTTTGGGACCAAGGACTGTCGGATAACTTGAATGCGTATTAAGCATTTAGATAACTTAAATTATGTGTATATATAAGATAAAACTTTGGACTTTGTGGTGGGCCACCGGCTACGTTTAATACTAGCGTGAATTCATTGTTAAATGTGGGTGTCAGTTTAAGTGCACAGAGTGAATGGAAGTGACCATTCCAGTCCTCGAGAGCACCAGCGTGGATATGAAAAAATTCGAATAAAACCGAAATGAAACCAATACTAAACTGTACTCATACTAAATTAATATTAAATTATAATAAAATTATCAACATCTACTCAATTATGTATTTTTACCCTACATTCGCTTCACTAGGAATGTTTAAATTTATTGTTATATTTAATAGATATTGTTTATAAATGTTCTCTTTAAGTGTTACATAGATACGATTTTCAGTTTAGTTATTTCTGTGGAACGGTCAATTATAATAATACAATTGTAGATATTCATACAATATATGTATATATACATTTCTCATGATCCTTATTTAGATAACAATTTTAACGCTTCTGTCTATAGGAGACAATTTATTAATAGTGACGCGCGCCAACTGAATAATCATCGCTGCGTCAAGGAACGACGGAGGGACCGGGATTCTTTTTTGTTTTCTGAAATCCCATGGCTTAGGGGTTGGTTCTAAACTGCTAATTTCCAACATTGATACCCAATAAAGAAAACAAATATTGGCAGTAGGGCAAATCTATATCAAAAATATTTGAGCATTTAAAACTGAAATCATATGACATACAAATAAATGTATGTAAAAGAGAAGCAATCATTTACGTCATAAAATACGTAGATATATTAGAATTAAATTTTATATCTTCATAATTTGTTTGTTACTTGCTTTATTATACTAGTATGGTTTATTACTTTTTGTAATCGATTTTATCTTTGGACAATCTTGAGTTACTAAACTATACAAATGACATTAAGTTAGTTATGACATCAAATTGTTTCACAATACAAATAGCTTTTCAAATTAGTTTGCTTTTATAGTTTTTGTGTATTGTGATTTTAAAAACTTCTATTGATGAAAAGTTATATATGTATTGGTCATAATATGTATATATTAATAAATTTTAAGTGATTACTGGATAAGAAACATTATTTTATAACCAATAGTTTTGTTCACTTTGGTTTGTTGGAAGGTTTTTTAATCACATAAAATTTTGAGGAATTATGTGTTTTGTAAAACATTTACAGTAACTATATACCTACACGAATAATGTAAAGTTTAACTAACACAGATTTATATATACACGGCCGTTTTAATTATGAGTGACATGCAAAAGTTTCATATATTTGTTATCTTTACGAACAGTTTGAAAACTTAGCAATAACTCAACGAAGCCATTTCGTTATAAAGTGCTATTAATTCTTGCGTTCAATAAATACCACGATTGTTGTTTGTACGACGAATATGATTAGAGAAATACTCAGCAAATATGTAATTGTTTCCAGAGCAAATATTTAGTTTATAGGATAATAGCAGTCCAACATTATAATAACGTATGTATAAATCTTACTTTGACACATTATTAAGTTCCAAAATATGTAAAATCTTACATAAATATCACATTGGTTTGTGTAAAAATATTATATATCCACTATAAGTATTCTCGTATTCGCATATCTTAGCCAAAAACATACACGCCGATTGTCATTAAATAAAAAAGTTATTATTCTGATTTTGAAATATAATATGTTCTTATAAGATTATTTGAAAGTATCATGGCACAGACTAAACGATGCTTCAAAACTGTCACCTAATTGTGAGTAGAATGTTGCAGGTAAACTGACTGCTGCAAAAAGGTTTAATAAAAACATCTAACACGTTATAGTTATCCAATAAAATTACTTAACAAACGTTTAGTTAGTTTAGTTATACAACGCGAGTGTTGATGGACGTAGGTGTCGAGGGAGGCCAAAGCTCTCCTATCTCGACCAAATAGGTCGGGCT
>DVPR01001838.1:0-10279 GCA_018239345.1 Oxynetra stangelandi | reverse complement strand
CAAAAATTACAATTTACTTTATCCAATAAAATACATGTCATTTTTATCAATTAACTGTTTTCTGGTATTTATCAAATTACAGTTGCTGCGAAATTATATTATACATTCAAAGTTTAACACGGAAGAAGAAGATTTGAAATAGAATTAAGAGATAGATGAAATTATCTTTTATAGAGATCCTACGACTAACCTGAAACTTATCTTAAATTCAATGCCCGAGAGGGCTCTTCTCGCTTTGCTGAAAAGGTTTATGTGCAGAATTCAACATAAGGTACATACATGCACTTGCTGGTTGGAAAAGAGAAATCATTTATGTTGGTTCTTCTCTTGTTCCTCTTAAATATAACTTGTCCTTAAATATTTTTAATTTTGTAAGTAGTTTATTATTGTTTTTAATAGCGAATTGACTTATAAATAAATTCACAGTTTTTTTTATTAAAATAAAATCAATTTCAATAAGAAATGAACATGAAAAACTATCATTGAAAAATATGATAACTACGCTACTCTAAAGAGGGCCTTAGTCAAGGTATGTGTATGGTTATTCTTTCAAACTCCTTTATTTACAAAAAACGGTTAAGGGACTTTTGCACCAGATGTTACTGGTTACTATTTGCATGATTTGACATACAAACATACATGTGTGTCCAAATGCAAACGCCGCAAGCTAGCGTCATAAATGTTAAATACCTTGAGATATCTCCACATATGGCTTTCTGATCCCGGAATGATTAGAACTTGTGCTTTGTTAGCCAAATATTTAGTTATATATATATATATATATATATATATAAAAGTTGATAAAATAATTATAACTTTCTCTTTGCTCTCCACAAACTATAAGTACGAATAAAACCTACAATCCCCTGCCCAGCAGGCAGGATCACTAATCACTAGAACGACAAGCCATACTTCTTCTCCACATATAAATGGACCGCCTAAGTGTCTAGATAAAACATTGAGTAGAAATGTTAACTATTTATTAATTTTATCAGTCAAATAGTACCTACGTTACAGAAGCACTTCTTAATGACGTAATAAGTCGCCGTTTTAATTGAACCCGGAAATAGGGACACGTAAGATTTATTTAATGAATATCCGGAATTTTTTCATTATGCATATAAGTGTTATCATTTTTTGAAAATAATTGAATATATGTTATTATACTAACAATATATCTTCCAAACTACAAACATTTGCAGTCAAAATGGCAGAGAATTTTATAAGGGACCGAAGTTAAAATTTCTCTTTAGGTACATATGGTTGAAAACCGTTTCATTACATCTGCTGACAAATCTTTTCTCCGGCCATTCGCGAGACGTCTTAAAAAGGTTCTGACGATCCCCAACCGTTCAACTATAATTTTAGTAACCGGCTACTTAACGTGATTTCGAAGCATGAAAATCATCTTAAAACTACCTAAGCCGACCACAGCTTACATAACTTGATCCGAAAGATGAGCTCAATTCCGCTACCGAGATAGTGATATAAATCTTTTACTGTAGGTATAAGAAAAAAACTGGTAAGAAATATTGGCATCACTCAAAACTGGCTAGCAAGCAATCACGAAACCATCGAGAAAACTAGATTCAAGAGGCATTCCATTTGTTTAAGCTAATTGAGGAATACGTTCGACAGGCATCTCTAAGGGCTAATGGATTTAATAGTACTTATTTGTGAAAATGACTAGACTGGACGATTAGTTGGGTTTCGATTTACATTCGCGTGACCCACGCCATTAGTATGAGAAGATCAATATAGGCAGCAGTATCTGTACGAGAACACATCAGCTTTATGGTAAAGTTGTCTAACAATATATTAGATGAGATAGCAAATAATAGACCAAACAGAAACTCAAGCGTTTATCAAATACGTATTTATATACTTACTTAGAATTAGAAATAAAAGTACACAAGGAATATTATTTTCTTTTACTTAAAAAGACAACGAAAATATACATTAAATAAAGGATCACAATACTGTATGTAATAATCCTCTTACACAATTCTTATTACTTGTTCTTATTTTTGATCTTGAAATTTTCCCAAACATCAAAAATGTGAAACTTAAGTACGTATTTATTTGAGATCACGTTTTCGTAGAGGAAGTTTCGTGACGAGCACGTCGACTCGTTAAGATACTAAAATGTATGATTCAAAATCACTTTAAATGCCGCATCGAGAGCTGATAAAGCGAATATCGTTGTTGAAATAACATTAATGAAAGCTTCCACATTTTGTTCCCATATTGACACCATAGCCATAATAAATGTAAGGGTCAACTAAAGCTATCTCTTGTTCAAATATTTATTATGGAATTATTAAGCGTCATTCTATTACATGGTTGTTTTATTATGGTATTATTAAGTCATCCCATTTGTGCTAGCTATATCAATATAGGATTGTAATATTGAAATGTAATGCGTTAAATTTAATCTAATCTAATACCTGAGTGGTCAAATTATAAGCGTTTACTTATACAGCCACGTGTTCAGAACGTTCAATTTGGTATTTCAAAATAACATACATCTTTCTTAATTGTGTAATAGGGTGTTTAAATTTACAAATTTACGTTAGCGGTACATAAAACCGGATACGCGGAGAAATAAAAAAAATTTACACCAAAAGACAATTTAAATAATGTTTTTTCATCTCATGTTATTGAGACCATCTAACCGGTCATTGGTACCATCCGGATATGCTAACACCCTCAATAGGTTAAACGGTTATGCTCCGTTCGTAGCTCCGTTAATACGCTAGTATTAATTTAGGTGCATAATATACGGGTCTCAGATGGCCTGTAGTGACCATCCATTATTCCGCAAAGCTAAGGATAACTCCATAATATCGCAACAGAATGTACTGTAATGTACTGCAAATGACTTGTCATTAGATCCAAAGCTCGTTTAAGCCAGTAATTAATTAGACGGTTCATTTACCGTTGGTGAAGCAACTTCATCAAATTACACTCGCCCGAGTTTGAATTGTGTTCGGACTAGTTATTGTAATAAATAATGCCGAAATTGGGTCAGTGTTGAATGAATAAAGATCTCTTTAAAGGATATAATCTTATTTAATGAATGCGTTTCCGTTCTTGCTTTCTTATAAGTGAATTTTGTTCAAGTACTTAAGAATTTAACAGGTAATAACCAGGTAAGCCAGTATTGCTTGGTCTTTCAAGTTTTTCAAGCTGATATGCTAATTGCTAAAATATTAAAGTTAATTTTACTCCATGGACATTTAATATATATATATAATATCGTAATTATCTAAAATTTTAATTATGTTTAATCAAACTTTTGATTCACACAAACTATCATCTTTATACATTTTTTAGAGCCACATTCGCAAAATGAAATGCGTAATATATGTTTATGGGAATAAATATTTAATTTTATAGTTTAATATGAATAACACATGTCGACGACATCAATTAATTAACAAAACCTTAGAAAACTTTTGAAAGTTAATGTCAGTTTACTTGCTGCAATTAAGAAACATTCTAATACATTAAATATATTAAATAAACAATCATAATATATACAGATGCATATATGTTTGTGATAGTTTAAGAATTCATCTACATCATTCGATGATGTTATAACAAATCAATTACACCGATAATATGATTACAAGAATGTTCTTTCGACGGAATCAAAAAAGTAACGTATCAAAAATATGATTGATTTATTCTCCAAAGTCTACCCAGAATATGTCACCGTGTTCCGAATGATAGTCATTTAATGTGAATAGACGGAAGCCTGTAACAACGTACCACTCTACTGTTCGAAGTTATCAAATCAAACCAAATATAGTATCGCACGTATAGCAAGTTTAACTACTCGCATCGAAATGGGCGTGTCAAATTTGCTTTAATTTACACAACATGGGCTTTCTACTTTTCATAGAAATTAGCTTTAATATTTGTGACAAAGTGAACGTCAATTAGTGCTATTGAACTAAATTTTGAAAAATATAGAACCTCGAAAATCAAAACTTATTTCTGATTAACCTTAAATTAATCTGAAACAAAATCAATTTTAATATAGAAATATCACTTATAAAATCAACCTGAATGGAAGACTTTTTATTATTTTATTTTCTTTCTTCTCTTTCTGAAAGATTCTTAGAATATGTTTCGTATAAAATAATTATAATAGCATTCTATGAGTAATGCTTGTTTTAAATATACATACGAAGCATTCTAGTATAGTTAACAATGATGGTCAAGCACGTCGTTTAACGCTCTGTATAAATATCAATGGGCTGCATTTTATTTTCATCAAACAGAATCCCTTACTAAGACTTATCCTTTAGGTGAAATATAGCTGTGCATTACCGCTACGCCGCGAGGCGAGCTGCTTAAATTTATTTTTATTAAAAAAGCATGTAGAAGAAGTCCTTTCACAGGAAGTCTCTCTCCGCATCAGTATTCCGAGCAGCATTCGTTGGAAGGAAACAAATTCCCAAAATTGAATTTTAGGAAACGAGTTGAATACGACACGGGGTACGTAAACTCGAAAAAGGAACGAGATTTTTATCATTTTAACAATAGCTATGACTTTATCCTCGTTGTCACCGGCCTCCCCTCGTTTGGTGTTATCTTCGCTCGCAGCCACGGTTGCCGATGTAGCAATCAGATTATCGGACTCATCCGCAAATAATTATGTGCAATACAATCACTTTATTCCGAAATCGGGAATGGTATGAATGCCTATCACTGTTGATTCTTAAGAAGGAAAGCAGGTGCCATATCGGAATTAATTTACTGTCACTCCCACGTGTTTTAAATTATTCAGAAGAGCATAATAAAGTTTGTGGTTTAGCGTTCTATAAAATTCACGATAGTAAATTACTAGATATTAAAATATTTTTTTTCTTTCTAATTAAAAAACATAATACTTAATTAACTTAATAGGACTTACTGTAGATTCGAGTGACTCTATCCCTGGAGATTTTTGCTCGAGGCCTCGTATCATATTAACGCTATTATGTTATATATAAAAAAGTGTGATTTATAGTTCATAGTATCCAAGCGGAACAAGTTGTGCTTCGAAATCATATAATTCCGCAGGCCTTTTTCTGACAAAATATAATACCTACGGTATTGTTTCAAACTAAAAGAGTTATATCACGCCACGTTTTTCATAACAAGTCAAAATATCTGAATTACAATATTAATATTATAAAAATTATATTAAGCTTACTGATACTGCCTACACTGCTTGCATAAGGAGAAACTTTATACTGTTCTACACGATTTAAGCGGAGGTCTAATGTCACAGTACCGTCTTTGGTTATTAATAGCGATTCTTTTGAATAAATTAAGAATATTACTCTCTTTTTGCCTTTACATTTTGTGTTTATACCGTAGAGTTATTTATTTTTGATAATTCTATTTTTAGGACGTGCTATTAATAATCAGTTTCATAGTGATAGTGGTTAAAGCTTCGTATAATAGAAATTAATCTGATTGTGAGGCGAAAAAAAATAATTAAACTTTTTTTAGTTTTTCTACAGTAATTTGATAAACTTGTAAATTGATTTTAGCACAGAGTCATGATTTAATTCCAATTACGTATTATACTCATATGTGGATATTAATGTTGCAAGTATCTGAATTGAAATACAAGGTTTTAAACAACTTTAGTGGTCAGACTAAAATATACATATGAAAGGCTTTGAATTTACGTTTAATTTTAATAACGAATATTATCGGCCAGCGTGATTTGAGTTTGTTTAAGCATTTTTCATAGTTATTCTTTAGCTTATTTTTATTTACCAATTTCATACGTAAAGTGACCATCACATAATTCAGAAAAAATTTCATTTTATGTTTACAATGATCATTTGCATATTTAGATATATTATACTCTAATTAAGACACTCTTAGGGTTTCAGTTTAAGCTGAAAAAATATTTGCGTATATAAACAATAAAAGTGTTCCAATTAGAAAATTTTATAGAATTACTCCTAAACTGCATTATTTGTACTGCGTAGATTAAAATTCAAATGCACCATCGAATAACGCTATAAGACATTGGAGTTTCCCAAATACGCTCCTGGTTTTCTTTGAAACCTTCAAAGTTCTTAAACACCAGCAAACGAACGAGGCTGCTGCCAATTCTCTAATTGCTAATGTTGGATAAGAGATCTTTCTAGGAAAATCTGTGCCGCGAACAAAAGCTCAAAGAAATAAAACCGAAAGGCCGCGGAGACTAAGAGTTAAATGTGCCATTCTCATCAATTTTTTCGGTTCTCTTATGTTACTTAAATCCATTCTACGAGCAACCATTTCGTTCTTTATTTATTTTATTTGCTTTATGTTCTTTACTGCTCGCATGAAATGTGCACTAAAACATATGGACTTTGCGAAGGAATATTTGACACAATCTTCCGAGCTGGAGGGTTAAAAATGATTATTTTATGATTACCTTTTGATATTCTGACGTATTGGCACGCTAGGCTATTATGATGATTGTCAGTTTTTGATGTTAAAAGTTTGTTGAAAGGTTTGGAATATCACCCAAAAGCCCTTTGACGTCCTTGAAAGGCGATTAAAATATTATACTGCTTAAAAAGTGAAAGTCTGAAATTCGAAACCACATTAAATTTTTTTTTCTTCCAATACAATTTTCAAATATTATCCATCCCGTCCACTAGGAAGTTTACCGCAAAATCGAGTATTCTTCTCAAAGGCTTTTCGTTTAAATATTCCCATATTATTTGCTTAAATAATGCACTAAACGTTATGAAACTTGTGTTTTCATGAAACAGATTTTCAATGTACATTATAGAATCTATTTTTAATATCTGAAATATCTAAAAAGTATTTAGGGTGAAGTAAAGTTAAATTGGCCGGTATGCAACAGAGGGCAGTAAGCGCGCTTTACAAACAAATCTTCGCATTCAACGGGCGATATGAAACCTCTGACGGCACTTTATTGATGGCCTCATCTCAAAACGCTCCATTGCAGTTTCTGGGTCATGGCTTTTAAAAGATTTGCTTTTTAATTCAGATGGTATATTAGACTGACTCGAATAGTATTTTTTATTATTTCCATTTTCAAATTCTAATTTCTAGTAGTGATAAATGACCGCTATAGAAATTGTTACCGTGAAGCATTTTTGTGAAAACAATTTGACATTTCGGTCAGATTGGTGTGACCACTGGTTTGTGGACTAGCAATCATACGTGTCAAACTGAACAAGGTGATTTATTTTCTCCTGCACCAGTAGCATTGATTCTGACCAACTTCGAACACGACATGTCCTAAATAATACTAACCTAATCTTTTGTCACGTAATATTACTATTATAAGGAAGCGATAAGGCCGCCTTTTTATATGCCTAGTACCCCTTTACTTTCATGTAAATATACATATATTTTTGTCGGTGTATATATTTAGAGTATAAATAAATATGTTAAAACCCTAGGTAAGACCAAAGGCAACCCTATGACTAATTAATTAAAACGTATTGTGTTATTGACCCTAATGATAGCTGAAACTAGCAGTTCTATCACCACAGGAGAGGTTCTAGGACGGTTATAATTTATGGATAACACAACTTGTTGCTGAGTGGATATCCAAGTAATGAATTATGCAGTTCATTTACTAGATCATTTACTATGTTTATGCAGCTCAAAAACAATGTACGGAAATATGTAGTGATAGCTTAATTGAAACCTTTATAATATTCGCGGTATTACTTGTTTCTTATAAACACCTAACGTAGGAAATCACATGATATATTTCGAACACTTGCCTAATTATTATGAAAAACTAGGAACATTCTACATTCTTAACTTTCTCTATGAATAAACCGAATGCTATTTTAACATTTTTGGATTATTCAGTAATAAGAGCAATGATAATAGTAATAATAAACATGATGATAGTACTCTTTATTATTATATATATATTAATGGCTTCGTTTTTTATTATGTATATTATATTAATTCTCTTTTTGCGATGATTCTACTCATTCTGCCATGTTGCTCCAACACGCTTAGTAACATGGATAACTAAGTTAAGACATATTAACGAGTAGATCTTAACAGCGTTTCTGCATCTTTTGTTTACTCAAAATACAATTTGATTACTTGCACAGAATCCGGTAAGCACTCGTCCAGAGCTTTGTGTTGGAATCTGCGTACACAAACGGCTGGACACACGATGTGTCTCGCTATGAGATAAGCATTGTGTGCTTGTACGAGCGTGTTTGTAGCTAGTGTTAGCATGGAAGTGTTTCCGTTCAAATGAGTAAACTGTCGAAAATTCGAGATGTTTCGACAACGTTACAGGCAGCAACGCAACTGCAACAGACATCAAGAAATTCCATGATTCCATTTAAAATTGGATTCATATGTTCATGGCTACTATACGCCACTTCTATTATGTGTAATTTTCTTCTCGCTAGCATGAAATGCAACTGTACCAGGAAATACATCCCAATGCTCAAGTTGTTTGAAGTGATATTTTCATAGCAGGAATATTTACCAAGAATATTAATGTTATCATACTTTTCTATTAATTAATATTCAAACATTTTCTGCACAGAGGATTGCATAAGATAAGCAAAGCATGCACAAGATGCATAATTGACGTAATGCCAATATGTAATGAATGAAAAGACGACGATATAAGGACACAAACACTCAGTTCTAGACCAGATGTATAGATTCAACATTTATATGTCTGTCCAGCGGGGATTTCAATGAGCTGAACCAAGTTCGATTCTCCGCTTCCAGTATTTCTATTTGTTCAGTATCTAAGTGCTTGCGTACTTGTGTATTGTCGTTGATACTACCATCACTTGAAATAACCTAGAGAGACATTATAATTTTATTGTTTAGCAATTGGTTTGCAAAAAATATAACTTAAATGCTTCTCTGGCAATTGACAATTATAAAATGAACTATTTGGTTGATGTCTAAATGGGTATATTATAAGCACAATCGATAATATTTTCAGGTTTTATGAATCTATAAGTTATATATGGAACATATTCTACGGTCCTAGTACCCGAGTGAAGTATAAACATACATATATTATGTACAGTATCAAATAAACACATAGTTTCGACCAGCAACAAATCTAACCGTGAAGCGTTCGGTTCCTTGGGTAGCTCAAACAACATTTGAATTGCTTTTGCATCCACAAATTGATATTCAACCGGCAACGCACGCTCCGAATCTGTATTCAAGTATGACAGTTTATGTAGAGCATTGTAACTATTGTTATTGGTTATTTATTTGAAATGTAATTAGTTTGACACAAGCTGGCGAGCACGGCTCTGTCTGTGCAAATCTAACAGAAAAATTTACTTCGTTATATTTTAACATGGATTATGATGCCAATTGGTGGGTAGTATTTATGCCAACCCGTTTAGCTCGAAGATGTAAGCCAACTTGATGGTCATTCGTAAGACTGAACAGGTGATTCTTAACGATAAATATCAAGTGCTACTTCTAAACGCATTAATACACCAAAACCGTTGCATATAGGACAGTGATAACCGTGACTCTTGATGAAAAATGAAACATTTATTAATCATACTAACTTCTTAATAAAATATGAATGAAACGTGCATATATTATATTCTGAGAAGCATAATCTACGTATATTATTTTTTGTTTACATAACAGCGCTTTGAAACGCCTTTTGCGCTTTACTGTCATTGTTTATTTGTACTGAAAAGCCTAAGTCTAGATAGCAAACATATTTATCGTATTGAAATTAATATTCAACCAGCAATGCAGTGTGACCGAGCCTACATTGAAATTTATGTACGCGTCATTGCATACAACACGTGCCTGCAAGTGCTGTAACGTGAGAATTTTGCAAAAGCATTAGAAATATCCGAAATAGTAAGTGTATCTATACTTCTCATTTACCTTTATATTTTATAAACTAAATAGAGTGTCGGTGTTTTTATTTCTTCACCAAGATGCATTTAGTGATGGCTGTGAAAGGGAAAAAAACGCTGAATAGTAGAGATACTCGTAAGTAAAACTGACTTGCGATGCGTCTTTATTGACACCCATTTCCTAATGCTGATTTGATAGGGGGTGGAAGAATACTAATTATCGACCTGTATATAATATGTATACTTAATTGATAAAAACAATCTATTTTTTTTATTATTGGATTTAGATTGCTTCATTCAAGTGTTAGTATTTACTTCAAAATTATGGAAGAAGTAACGATATTAAATAGTAATATTTGGTATTCTAGCCTATATAAGTAGTCTCTATATAACCTTAAATTGGTATCATG
>DVPR01001837.1:0-10280 GCA_018239345.1 Oxynetra stangelandi | reverse complement strand
TCGTGTTCACGCAATGCGGCGTCATTTGAATAACTTTTGTTTCATAAGCCTCCACGAATGCAAATTACGGAATTATAGCAGATATTTAAGGGAATTTTGTATAAAGTTCATGTTTATGTTCTACTCGTATATTGTAATGCCCTTTCATCCTTCATTTATAATTTTAATTATGTTGGACCACTGTTACCTGATTATCATTTAAAAGTATAGTTAATATTCAATGTAATATTGGACATATTTGGTTAAGTTACATTCAGAACCTAATAAATAAACAAATTTTTCCCTAATTTCCTTATTTCAATCGATGACTATAATTTCCCTTTTACAAAAGACAAAAATTTACATTTGAATAAATACTGGGCATTCCTAATACTTTTTTCGATAGTATCTTAGTTTAACGTAACTTACTACGTCTAATTCAGCATCACTAACAAAACGTGTTACTTCCAGGCGAGCGACTGATCCAGTACGCTTCAGAGAACCTGGTGACAGAGATCCTGATTCACCCGCAGATGAACACGCTGATGCAATGCATGCGCAATTTGCTCAGCTCGTTCACGAGGCATAGGCACCTCGTCCATGCGGGCTACACTTTTGCCGGCAACGGCTCATGGATTATGCAGGTAAAGCTATCTCTACTAAAAAAAAATACACCAGATAAAGCAAATACACATGTAAGTAGTGAATGGTAAAACTTACTACTACGTGAAAATCGATTATCTTCTTTCGATTGCCACGACATCAATCATTCATATCATACCGGTGATGGTGGTGGCTGTTATAGGTTGACGTAAATACTTAGCAGATCAACAGAGAGTTACTTTCACCCTTATATTAATCGCTGGCTCACAAACAATTATTATTAGGAAAAAAACGATGTAGGTATTTTTTAATTCGGATCAGGTACCAATTTTGTAGCTGTTATATTCGCGTACTCAATTAGCCCTGTGTAGATTTAATTTCCCGCTGTCTCGTCAATCTGACAGTTGCGCTGAAAGTTCTCGCTAAAATGCAAAATGGAAACAGTATTTGGCGAAATGCTCATGTCAAAGTTAATCCGATTCGCATTCGGAGTGAGGATTCGTTAAATTCTCCTTATTAGCGTAAAATGTTTTTGATTTGGATTTTATATGTTCATAGTTTGCTCTCATTTCAAGCTATTTATTATTAGCTTATATTTGATAACATCAAAAATATTTTTTTACGTACTGTTGTTAATTTAATTGTTTATCTGCATTCACAGGATGGGACATTTTCCCTCGCCGATTTCACTGACGCTTACCAAGAAAACGAAGTGCAGCGCGTGATCCGCGCTTACGAGAACTCTATCTCGATCGATATCCACTGCTCCACCAGCGGTGGAGGCGAGTGGAGCAAACTCCCTGACATGCCATTTGTGAAACACTGCAAGATCAGGGTTAACCCGACCGACATACTCGACTCAGGCTCTCAAGCCATCAAGGACTTTGTCGGTAAGTGAAAATACTGCTTTATACTTTAACGTTGCTGAATGAGGAACTCTTGACTTTCCTACCATTCATCGTGAACATTGTTAATGTATTTTAAGACTTTTGTCGATTGATTTTCTTTTCCAGCTATTTTAGTTTAAATTATACCTTCTATTTACGAGTTCTTATTTATCTCATTATTATAAACGGATCACGAAAAGTAAGATTAAATAAAAAAAATATATATTATATTTTACGAAAACTGTTATAATAAAATACATAGTTTTATCACAAACAAACCTAAGAGTAACCGATACACACTTTTGCACACTTACAGGTTACAGATTTGTTTACAGTTTTACAGCGATATTGTTCCCATTTTAATACCATTGTTAATAAACAATGGTATTAAATATAATTAAATAGAGATTACTTGTTAGTTTAATTGTGATAATTAACTTTAACTTATAACCAATAGTTTACCCACCTAGTTATCCAGAACACTATATTAAATAACGTCGTTAACTGTAAGAAAAAGAAATCAACATGAAAGTAATACAGGAAATCTCATTACGACTCGAAAAAAGAAAGTTACGAATCAAGCAATCAAGCTCGAAAGAAAAGTTTCTATTAAGAAATTTCCGATTGCTACGTAACTCACAGGGTTTCTTAGTCAATTACATATTTTGCAACTTTTATGTAATTTTCGTATACAATACCGACAATTAATTTTGAGCAAGAAAGTATAATTTAAGAAAAAGTTGTTGGTTATTTTGTTTTTTGACATGATAAAAAAGAGTAACCATTTTGTTTTTGGCGGAATGGCTGGATATCGCCAACAGCTGTAATGACACTTTCTCAATTTAAATTATATAATAAAGTATAGAAACTGAAAATAAGATAACACTTTTAAAAAAATACTTTTAAAAAAGAATGAAGTTGAAAGAAGATATCAATCAAAGTAAATAATAACTGTAATAGTAACTGTAAATAAACAAAAGAAATAATTGATAAAAAAAATCATAAAATTCACGAGGCAGGCTTTCCTTTAAGCTCATAGCATGTATTTACAAACAATGTGAATATTAAATTAATACAACTGTATCTGAAATTTATGATATATTCGTAAAAGTATTACTGTAACATACTGAATTGTAGCTTTTCTTTAGCTAAGCTTTCTCTCTGCACTGTGCAGATAATAAATAATTTTTTTATCGGACGTCTTCTTGTTATCAATAATAAATCAATCAAGAATAAAGTGTTAGAAATTCATAGTAAAAGTTCGTCGAAAAATCGATCGGTAGAACTACATATGTTGCCGTCGAACAGCAGTTTAAATTGTCATCTTCTGATCGGAAACAATCCCTGACATTAAGGGAAGCAAAGAAAGCCTTTCTATTATACATACACGTCTACGGACTGCTTTGGGTTAAAACATTTATCGTGTATTCGATTAAGACAGTTTGAAATACGTTTAACTATGCATACTGCGGTGTATACATTTATGTGTTTATGTATGTCTATATACTCCGTAGTGATTTACATTTCACCTCCATTCTAAGAGTGCTTCACCTTCCCCAAGGTCACTGCTGAGCACATAATCTACACGTCCGCAGCTCGCAGTCCACAGACATCGCACATTACCTAATCCATTAGATCGACGTGAGCAAAAACAGAACGAATCGCCCGAGCGTTGTTTATAGCTGCTTTTGATGTCCTCGATTTATCTGTGCCTTTCCCCTTTATACCTTACGCGTTTTGTCCGGTTTATACATCTTTATTCAACACCAGCGTAGGTATAAGCTAGGCTTTATGACTGGATTGACTATTTACCATCAGCAACAGCTTAGCAAGTTCAAAGGAAATGTGTAATTGGACCTTTTTGGAAAACCAAGCGCCACTTGCACGTCCCGTTTATATACATAGAGAACGAAGCATAAGTTTTATCCGCGTATTTCAAAGTTGACAATATTACATACGAGTAAGTGCTATGATTAACTCCTTCTTAGTGAAACAAACAATCGTTTGAAGACCCTAATGATGCTATTTGTGTTAGTTTTCTTTGTTAACCTTAACAGGCGGGTTAAACTCAACAGACTGTTGAGTGTTTTACGATTTTGTACCTTAATATCGAAATTTTCTCATTGCCAAACAACTTGTGTAACTCTCTGCACATGTCAGTGAATAGCGAACTGAGTGCTAACGTGGAAGTAGTTTGGAAAGTTTGGCAAAGCTTACCTTAGTGCGCTGTTTTATTGTTATTTGAACTGTTCTCAATAATATTGGTTTAAATGGACGTAATACTTCAAGCGCTTTCATTTACTTATTTATTTATGCTTTATTGTTAACCTAAAGCCAGCATGCGGTAGGACTTTTCCCTGTTTCGAAGAAGGACTTCTCTGTTAAGTAGACACTTCCGCTTACTTTTAGGTACTATTTTTCGGAGGCTTCAAGGTTTATGTCTGTCAATCCATACTTGAACAGCATGGTACAATATGCTTCAGACCTCCCGCGGATGCCAGTATCACACACTCAGCAGTTGTACGCAAAAAAGGATACAGCCTGGCAACTAACAAAAATGATACATAAAATTAAAACACTACATATATACTACAATATAGCATAAATATGTATAACGAAGTATTACTAACAGGTCTCCGTCTCGGTATGTTCGAAGTTATTACCTGTATAATAACTTCCCTCACACGCGCAGATACCTGTAAGTACCTACTTCGCTGAAGTAGTTTGACGCGATCTCAAGTTACAAATTGTAATACAAAAGTTACACGAACGGAATTCTGCGAGAACTTCGAAACTGTGTTGTGGCACAAGTGACAAGCGGTAAGCGGTTATAAATTGAAATTCTACCTATCGGAGAATGTGTTAGCGAAAATTTGTTACTTTGATTTCAATTAAAAAATTCATCCGTGGAGGTTTATTAAAAATAATCAGAGCAATGCTGTTAATAATAAGAATAATGATTCTCATTCACAGTTACACTGATAAGTGATATAAAAAAAGAAAATAGCCATTCAAATTATACAGCAACTAATGTGAATTGCCGACATTATGATCAATGTACGACACTAGTATGCATATTGTAAAAAACATTTGACATGCGCTTTATAATAATATAGTAACCCGCTTGCAACTCGTCAATTCGATCATCCTCGCTACTAATTTCTCGGATCACACCGCCAACAGCGCCCACGCGGGATGGTACGCTCTGATGTTCTGCATAATGTAACAATCAGACAGTTTGATTGTTATACGACTCGGCGATGCCTAGTTCAATTCGACTAACGGATTTGTCTACGAGAAATACAAATTGTAACTTATCGAAGCCTTATGAACAGTCATTTATTACTCAAATGTACCGTTTCATTTGTCAGTTCACCGTTTCAAGAGTGCCTGAATACAAAGTTGCATATTGCAAACTTAACTTATTGGATTTAACTTATTGGACGAGGTGTTCTCATGCTATGAAATATGTTAATATACAAATATGTTACGTAAAACAATACTGTTGTCGTATATTTGATAACAATAAATTTTTTTATCCACAGGGTACTTGAATGTCTAATGTATGTATTCTCATTATGAATACTAAAGTGTAACATATGATCCAAGTCACCTGCCATCCAAAAGTACCCACCCGAATAGGTGAATATATAGTCCGGTAAATAGTCCGTACTCTGAACACAACAAATTGATTTATAGGCAATAAAGTTGATTGAAAACTATTTTCGAAGTGAATGTCGAATCGTGAACTATTCACGAACTTACTGTACCGGCTACGCGTCAAACGCAGACTCTATTGGCTGCCAACATCGGCAATACCGCATCACTACGCGTATCCTCTATGAATAAAAATTATATAAATTTTAATAAAAGGTTTTAATAAAAGTTGATTGCTGCTTCGATGTACATATATTATATATGTTACTACTATATGTATTACTAATATATCTACTAATACATTATATATAAATTTTGTATACATTTAGATAGTACAGTGAGGTTTATTATCGTTGAAAAGTGTTAAAAGTTTCTACTTCTATTGTTTTCTAAGAAATCACTTGTCGTGCAATAATAATGCAATCTAATATTTTATTATAATCAAACAGATCGATCTTGTATCAGAGTGAGATTCTAGTCATTACTAAAAGCATTTTTGCCTTAATTGATTCAATAATTTAATTAACGATCTACATAATAATATATACGTAGATCACCTCGAAAAGATTTGCAAAAATCACTCAAATCTCGTTTACAAAGTAACATAATTATAATTTTTTTCCTATTTATTCAGTATTTCAGCCCTTCTCAATTTCTCCTAGCCTTTCGTACCCTTGTACTTTAAAACTTTTAGGAATTATTACAAACAACCCCTATTTGACAAGGTTACGGGGTTATAAGACCAAGGTTACGGGGACGATTATAATTAAACCACCCCGCTTTGTGGACATTGGCGGTCTCCCGTTCGTGCCCTCTGCGTAGCTTAGAGCGATTCCATGCTCGCCATTCAACGGAATTTTTTACGGCACAATCTTTTATAGTTACGCCCTGCGTAATATTCGATCTTAGAAAAAAATATTTTCAACTTCTGTTTCTCTCCAGATCTCTCAAGATTATTGGTATTAGTAACTTCTATAGATAGATAGATACATATATGTGAATCGTATCGTTACATAACTATGGTAAAGATATTTAAGATATATTCATTTTATAATACATTCGTCATCATTACCCTGGCAATCTGAGCACTCCCCCTCCCAAAACTATAACAGACTTATGTGAATATCCAGGCTAAAGCTAAAAGCAGCCTGAAAGTGCTGTATAGCAGCTGTTGCTATAACTAGATACGTTATCACCCTGTACACAGACGCTCACTTCTCTAACAACGTTTGCATAAACGCCTCAGCGAGCTTGTATCGAGTTGTTTGTGGATTGCGAGCGATGAAATTATGGTTCATCCCGTAGGTTGAGATGACGTAAGCTTTTGGGTAAATAAAATTATGACTGGTCTCTAACCGATGTGTTCCTAACGCAATTTGTTAAATTATGTATAATTACATTAGGTGACGTTCGCCTCCAGGTGGCAATTTTCTAAGGAGAGCAGATCACGTCAACTGCTCTTTTCCTCCTTCGCTGAACATAATATCCTCGACGATCCCATTCCTCCCAAAAAGAGAATGCCTAAGATCATGGTGTACCTAGGTAGATAGTCATGTACAGGTTCAGGAAATTTACCTGCTTACGGAAACTATACGAACGGGACGAATAGGGAAAATTATGGAAAATTCTGTGGCGCGCTTATTTCCTCATCGTGCTTTTAACGATCGCTGTAACAAGAGATATTTAACTGAAAATTCATTTTATATCTTTAGACAATAACATTCTACCACTAAACTACGCCGCACTAAAGTCATTATATTTCAATTTATACCAATGATCTGTCTTCTCATAACATTTACTTAGCTGCTTCCTCCGAGCTTCCGCTTTCGATTGCTCTGTAGATGTAGTTACGGCTGACTTAAGCAAAAGATTAATTGGTTCGTTAGGAGAGTGGATATTATAAAACCTTTTAGCGAAATTAGATGAGACTCTCTCGACTCTTGATGAAACAGTACTGCTATTGGGTCGCGAAGTTTAACGGTGGAGTACCTATTCCTTGTTAGTCTTTCATCTTTACATTGAAATTTTCATTAATTTATTTAGGTTGGTTTTGTGTTTCTCTTTTGTGGATTTTTTAACTAGAAATTAGAATGAGAAATCATATTAACAATTTACAGAACGATTTATTACACGATCCTAATAGTATATAAAGATTACAAACGCAACATGTGTTGTAGATGAAACCTTGGCAAAAGATTATCTTTGTTAATTTTATAGGCTTGTTAAAAAATCAACCGATTAATTAATGTGATAGCCTTTTCGGCTGTGACATCAACAGATTATTTAAAAAACGAACAAATAAACAAAAAAATTAAAAAATAAAACTCTCAAACATAAATAAAACACTCAACAAAACACTTTATAGTAGAATTTCAAAACAAAATAATATTCTTACCGTGTGATATTAATCACAATCCATGAAACAAAGTGTTATAAGATATTGCTTTTTCTTTGTTCTCATAATAATAATAAGTTTGTGCTACTATCTAATATTTGCTATATAAAGGGAGGTAAATGTCATTCGCGATCCGAGAAACTGAAGAAACAAGAAAACCACATCAACTCAACTATCGTATAAGCTACTTCGTTGAAACTTCATGTAACTCCTGAACTCCGACCTTATCGAACACCTGTACAGGCAAAGTTGGTTCACATAATATCCAATATATTACCTAAAGTACAAGGAATAAAGCTCTTAGAGTTCTGAATAAAACAGTTTTATCGTAATAAAATTTTATTTAAGGAAGAAACTCAGTATCTTTACTTTTGCTTCAATATTTTACACTATACGCAGTCGTCTTTCGTCTTTGTTATCCCTCTATTGCTTCCGGACCTCCGTCGCGTTGGTATTTATTGCGAAAAGATATCCGCAAACAATGATTTCGGTAAAGCACGACCAAGTGTTATCGTAGCTTCGCGGCTACAGTGAGAATTCCAATCGTTGTTTCTTTAAACAATGACTCTTCAGAGAATGGGCAGATTTAAGGCACTGTGTAGTAAATCCGGAGTAAAATTCCAATTTTTCAGTGATCATCTCTTCTTTCGTATACTTGGAACTGGTACTATATCCGATTAGTAATTAATATCCCAAATTGGTATTTATAAAATCAAATGTAATATAATCTAATAAAAGTACTCGTATGTAGCGCAGTCTCGTATAGGTAAGGTAAAGTTTAATGACACGGGTCAAAAGTTTCGCACAAGGTACACGTTTGTTTGGTCAAAATATAATTTTACTCACTCGCTTATATCAAAAACTGATAGGAAACATGGAATAAGTTATTGTTATTTGTTTAACAGTATGTATAAAAGAGCATTCAAAGATATCCACGTTTAAATTAAACATCTATAGCATTTGTTACATCTGCTTTATTTTTCACATGTTTATATGAAAAAATATAACTTTAATCTACAGTGTACTTGATGTTACCCGTGTCTTCGTTCGTGAACAAACTTAAATGATTTTTTATAACCTGTTATCCAAAATGTATCCCTCTTAGGATTTCTTAAAACCATTAGTTTGTGCTTTTCGCTGAAGTTGAAGCTGTCTCTGTACCCCAACATTCTGATAGAAGTAGCGCCAATGAAATGAAAAGTTGACAAGTTACTACATAGATAATATTTAAGAGTTACTTTTAAGGTTATATTAATACGCATGTAGATTTGAAAGTATTAAACATTGCTCAAAACAACGTCAATTGCGTTATTGTAAATAGTCTTTCAGACCACTGTTTTAATTAATTAGACGTTTATGTCACTAATATTTAAATAATATTATTCCTTACGCCATACAACTGTCATCATTTAAATCACGAAAGGTATACAGAAGAGAAACTCATCATATCTTTAAAAATATTTCACAAGTTTCTAATTACGATTCGATGTTTTACTGCCAAACGTGCTACTCTTGAATTGCCTATATCCTGTCTGTCTAAAATGCCTTAGGTGCATCTAGTTCTACATGTAGATTCGGACCAATTGACCTAGATTTCCTAGGTCTAATAGTGCGCTTCCTACTGAGGCGATCTAATCAACTTAGGGAGCAGTCCTTCCGCTCTAATACTTTAGATATTTCACGTGTGGAAATTTATACTCTCGGTGAGAGAAATAGAGTCGGACGTTGTTTGTAGCATATTAATGAGTAATTTGGTAAGGCTTTAGAATAGTGAGAACCTTAGCAACGAAATTGTGGCTCGGAATTTATTTAAAAATTCAGCACGTCTCTTCCACCACTGCTATTTTAGATTATGTTTTTTGAAATTAGAAACTGGAAATGAGAATATTTTGCACAAGATTTTGGAGTAAGGGAATCTTATTTGAGTTTTAATCTTTCCATGTGTCCTATTTACTTCAGAAATAATACAGCAGCGAGAGTTGTCTCTCGAAAGATGCAAATGACTGCAGGTCCTCTGGCACAACTTGCCATCCAAGCTTATTTTAACAAAATACAGTAATCGATTCCCTAAAAATACCGGTTTATATGAGACTCGACTAAATTAAGAACAAAACTAAACTTAAACACAAATCTGAAGTGGTTTAATAAATCTTAGGCGAAGTCCAAAATTAGTGCAAACATCAAACAAATCTCTTCTTGAAGACTGCGAATAAAGAAAGTCCATTAAAAGTCTCACTCCGATTTCGCGAGCTTGTTTTTTTTCAAGCACAATGCTTTAGGAGCAATTGCGCTTCGCAAAAATTTTTGTACGAAACGAATATATTTTGAAGAGAAATGGCGTTTACTGTTCGCTGGATACTTAGTTTTGGCTTTAGAAAAATTTTACGACTTTTCTGAGTCTCACAAAGAAGCTCTTTCAGGGTTAATGTTTGCTATTGTTCTGGTAATATCGTGAAAGAACGCAAGATTTTTATTTGAACTGTTGGAAATTTGCGCTTTATTATTTTTCTGCACCATTCTCGACACGTTTGGAGTTATAGTTCCAAAAATTTAAATTATATACGGTTCAATTTCATGCATTTTCGTCAGAATCGCTATTGTCTAGCTGGTTTGTGTGCACCTATTTATATTAAATAAGTGTATAATTTATAATATGAATTCCAACCGCTGATAGTCAATCAACCGCAAATCTCGTTTGCAGCTTACTTGGAACCATTCGTAGTGCCGGCCAGCCTCGAGCAGCTGCTGGTCTCTAGCGA
>DVPR01001836.1:0-10280 GCA_018239345.1 Oxynetra stangelandi | reverse complement strand
CTGACAGGAGAGAGATTTTTTGTTTTTTACTCGCTATGTATTGGCGCAATGCATATAACATTTAAATTTCATAAGATTTTGGGCATTAACCTTACATTTCAATGCTGTTTATAAATAACTGTCAATTGTGCGTTATATAAATTTTCAATTAGATTCGATGTTGCATTTTCCTGAAATATAATTGCTTATTTTGCATTGGCATTATTGGAACATATACTGATTTTTTTACTTTGTTATTACAATTTTAAAGGCAAGAAAACCGTATTGGCTCGCCTAAAATCTAACCGCCGGCTGCTGTGCCACGTTCGCTTCACACCACACAACAATACCTCTAATGAACAACTACCCTGTGCATTTAGGTACTTATATGATCTAAGTCTGTACTTACTGAGAATATTCTGAACTACTAAATATGAAATTTCATTCATTCTTATAGTCTTTTATTGCAGCTTCGGAGCGATATTTCTCGGGTGTCCTCCATTAAGAAGCTGCGGGTAGATAGAAGAGAGATCTTTTCAATAAATCCCATAGTAACAGCTCGGAGACGAACAAAACCACTAAATCTTATTTCGAACGAGTGCCGTAAGAAAGGCTTAGCTTAGGTACTTACGTTAGGCAAGATTGAAGATGTCGTAGAAACGTAAGATTTGTTAGATGGAATCAGAGTTAAGTATTTTTTTTCTGTGTTTTATCTATTGGGAAAAACGTTCATTATATTATTAAAGTAGGTTCATAGTGTAGACAATTCGTTGAAGAACATTGAAAATGCCAGGTACGGTGAGCGTTATAAAGAATATTATCCTTAGTCCATTAGGCTATGTGGACTTTTTATATGAAGATACCAGCCGGACTGACAAAAAGTAGTCCCAAGTGGCTGGTGCATCCCACGGACCTCTTTAACGGATCTCCTACCGTAGGAGTGAGATCGTCACTGTCAATTAGTCTGGTTAATATTAGGAGCTTCGGCCGACCGTTTATATGTATAATATAAATTCAGGTTGCACGTCATACTATTATAACAGTTAGAAAATATCATGAACATTTAACGCGCGAGCAAAGTTAATGTTATTGCAAATATTTAATGTGCAAGTATAAAAAAATCATCATAGAGGCGTCAAGTCCTACTATCCCCAGTCTTCTTGCATACTGCGAAACATGTGACTGTAAAAAATATTTACACATTATTCTCAACTTGCAGCAAGCCACCTCCTCATTATCTAGTAATACTTGCTTAATATTCAATTCTTAAGCATATCTTTTGAATGGCATTATATATATTATTTTCATTTAATTATTACTTGTATCAAATATCATAATTATTTTTTATGGATTTTCTCCTTTGATGTGTGCACTAAATGGGCTATTGCACACATACATATGTAAACAAGTACACAGTGTTGTTTATAGATACAAATTATTCGTGGGATAGCGCTGCCGCGGTCAACTGGGAATAATTATACTTCATTCAAAACTAGTGTATTACGTTGTAAGATTATATATTAATAGTCCAATAAATAAATAAATAACCGTCACGCCAGGTCCCTAGCGGGGTAGGCAGAGAGCACGAAGTGCCCAACATCTCTATCATATAATATAAAGATAAAAAACAGACATCAAACAACATATATATATAAATATAAACGTGCTTTCGAGTGAAATTATCACAAACACGTAAATTTGTTGAATATATTTATTATACTGGTCAATACATATCTTACAAATGTTAATTACACCATAATTCGTAATATCAACGATCAAACATATGTTAACATGATACTATGTGGGTAACATATGAGATAATCAAATAAACAAATAAATATATTGGAGAGCATTCAGTTTCATTACATCACTCTAGTAAGCACATGGCGCTTACTGTACCAATGACTGAAGACATATACGATATAGGCTTGGATAAGACAACAATTAAATAATCATTTATGTATACATATTCACGTAACGAGTCGAAGTAATATACAATACTTTACGAATTGATAATAATGACAAAATTTTGTCCAAACTCATATCTCGCACAGCCGTAAACCAGGTATTCAGTTTCGCATAGTAACTTACAAGTTCGTTTTTATTGAGCCGTAGTGCTTGCAAGTTCTATTGATTTACTAAGAAGCAGCTCCGCTGTGCTTTTATCAATAAAACTAACTTTCGCGTTTAATAGAAGGAGTGCACTTTATTAAGTTTAAAGCGATTTCGAGCAGCGCTGTCATAGCCACCTCGGTCCGCGGAGCGGAGCCCTTCCACAGACGTCCGGTTATCCGAGCACTGATTAGTGAACGTATTAATTAACAACTTGACGAGTGCCAAAAGTTCAGGGCATTACTAAATATTTGTATGATATTTATGGCACTTGCGACATTTCGCTGCTAATTGGTTTCAATTAAAATCGGTCTATAGTGAAAGTCTATTGATTTAAAATTTAGGCTCCCATAATTGCGGCTCTCGGTTCAAATCCCACGATGCACCACTTTCATTGCAACACTATTTTTATATTAACAAGAATAAATAACACTTTTTGAAATTATGAACAAAAGCATCGAAAGGATAAGCTATAAGTTTTTTTTTTGTCCAATTTTTTCTCTAATGCGTGTGAAGTCTACCAAATCGAACGTGACCATTATGGCTACCTTTTGCCTTGATCATTTAATTCTGCGAGGAAAACCCAATTCAAAAGTGGGACAATAAAAGGGTAAACGAATGAACATTATGTATATAATATATACCACAAACCTATCTATTCTTTTATACCACGTCGGTTGCAAACAAGCGTCCGGCCCTGGTGGTGAGCAGTCACCGTAGTCTATGGACGCCTGCAACACCAGGTTTGTCACATGCGCATTGCCCACCCTTGAAAACTTCTTCACTCCTCACCTAAAGAACTCCATGCTATAATCAAATTCAATCCAATTGAAACTTTACGTTCATCTATAGAACACGAATGTAATGGTTATATCTATTCCCAGTGAAAATCAAGTATTTTTAATTTAACATTGACTTTAAGCGGTAATTCAGCAACCGGTCCTCAGTACCAGTTACTTGGCTATAGCAAAAAGTTTTCAAGTGAGAACTTCGCTACTCTCGTGCTTTTGTTTTTGTTGACGTGAAGCAAGGTTTTAATCCGGGAGTTGATTTTTGGGTTTAACAACATGTAATTATGAATAAATATCGTAAGTTTATTAGGTACATTGCAACTTTTTATCGAATTGACCGATTAAGAATACATTGACAATATGTATGTATATATATATATATATATGAGTATATAGTCTAAAGTTTTGCGAGAATTCAATATTTAATTATATTTAAAAGTTATGCAAACTGTGAAATACAAGAAGTATATGGTTAAAGCGTGGTTAATTTATTTTTGACTTACGCCTAGCGCAGCGGCTAGATAACAGATAGTTAGTTATATAAAATAGTTTGTTATAATACAATTATACATAGTTAGTTATATAAAACTTAACAACTCGAGTAAATCCCGGCAAATAACGTCCTATAATCAAATTTTAGAAGTACCTATATGCTACTGTAGTTCGTTCTATATAATTAAGAGCGTTCGTGTGATATCCGAAGGGGGCTTAATGAAGATAAATGCCACCACGATTACAGGGGCGGTGGAGCTCGTGATGAATTAATTGGTGGTCGTGTTGCCGCATGTGTATCCTTTAAACGCAAACACATGCTCTATTACTGAGACATTGACCTTTATATGGTAAACAAAATATAGGACATTTTGCACTTAACACTAAGTAACAATAACAAAAATCAAAATTATTTATTTACACAGATATGGATGAATAAAAGGTACAACAAATATATTAGATCGCCATATTTAATTTTTAAATTAAAACAAACAAAACATATTTATAATTAATATTTTACCGTTACCTTATTAAAACTGATTTATTATTATACCGGGTCATCGGCTCAATACACTCTGTTTAAACTTAGACGCTCAACTTAAACGCTAAGTTAAAATTTTCAGTCTCTTGCTATCTCCCTTTATCACTCTTTATACCAGTAAGTATATCTCGTCTGATATGATTACCGATAAAATGGCAACAGTTGTGACAGGTAATGCTATTTTGAATATAAAAAAGTTGTATTTCCTGGCTCCAAATCCGAAAGAAAAGTTTCGTTAATTTGTGTCGTTCTAAGCGATATCTGTTAATGTCATTTAACATTCTCAATATATCATGGACAATCTAGGCTTTTTATTTATTGAGTGATGCTAATTTTTGTGGATAATAACAACAAAAGTTCAAGTTTACCATGAGTGGCAAGACTTAATAATTTATAAGACTATTTACCTTGAACATTGCTGACAAATTTATGATTAATAATATATTTATAATACATTTTAAGTATTGCTTACAATTTAACGTTTAATAATAATAGGCAATTGGCATAGAATTAAACATTGCAATTGTAATTTCGAATTGGAAGAATATTTGAATGTCTAAAGAGCAGCTCTACGACGCTGAGTATCATGATTGTTTTCAACATTTAATGTCGTTGTGTACTCTATAATTTTTCCGGTTATCAATACTTCAATAATATTACTTACGCGACATAATCCTTATTAGGAACAAATTTATTACGGCCCAATAAATTGTTATGACTCCTGGAAAACTAATTTATTGGTATTAATACTATTATATATTGGTTCTTATTTATAATATGATTTATGGACGTATTAGTGTAACAATAACGCGGTTACATATAATCCAGGAGTAGTGTTAAGAGTAATCTTCTGAAAATAGTGGTACATCGTGTATACGATTCGCCTGGTGCAGTACCACCACTACACCTATTTCTTTCGCAAGACAATTGGTATTAAGCCGATTTGATTTTTATCGTCAGGGTGTGGTCAGTATACATATATGTATGTACATACATTCGTATTAGAGACTGTCTAAATACTCAATAATAGCAATATATCAATTATAGTCATGAAGTCAATTAAAGTCATTATTTAAAATAATTTAATATACGTGCAAGACAATTTGAAGTAAACCATTAACACATTACCAAAAAATTAACGAAAACAACATTATGTATTTGTTTGCATGCCATGTACATTATTAAAGTTATATTCCTTTCTTTTTGAAGATAAAAATGTAGAAAATTTTACTATGTTCGCATGTTAACATTTGTATATGTATATTTTTTTACAGATCAGTATTCGACATATGTATAACTTATGTTTTTAAATTAAATGTCCCCATAACTAAGTGTTCCATTACTTTTTTTTATATGAAGGTACATAACCGACCATGCAGGGTGCCTGATGTAACGGGTATATTGCTGCCCATTAATAGCTACATCCACTATCATACCCCTGAGGATTTGATTGAAACGCATTATTTATCGTGGATCCTAAACACGATCCGCACTCGAAAAGAAAATGGATCTTTTTTCTATACATACGTGTATAAAAACTCGTGACATATCAATGTAGGTTTTTACGAGCCAAAACAAAAGAAAGCTCAGCCCAAGTAGATCTGAGTGTTAATGGAGTCCATTAAACTAGATCAGGCGTTAATATCGTTGTAATAATGTCTACTTTCCCTTACAGAGTTCACAATGAACACGACCCTAAGTTTAGCCATCGGTCGGCAAAAAGTCCATTAAGGTTACATTAGTCAACACGGTATGTTTTGGGGGGATTTAAATAAACAATCATTAATATATTTTAACTGGTCCATTGGCGCAATGATTCGTGAACCTGACTGGTGGGCTACGGGTCGGGGGTTCGATCCCCACCCAGGCCTAATAGTTGTGTAATAAGTACAAGAATTTGTTTTGTGTTTGGATGTAACACAAAATGAGCCGTGTAGTTACCATATCACAGACACAGTTTAAGTGCATACTTTGGGATCAGATGGCCGTTTGTGAAATTGTCCCAAGATATTATTATTATATATATTTAGCTATTTTTCAAAATACATATGTGTTATAAGTGCAATTCGATAATACGAACACTTCCGTTCCATTATCACGTCAATGAGCTTAACCGATAACAGTGTTGACGTAAGCATTTCATTGTTTAACTTTCTCGTTAATTTGTCACAGCTGTAAATCATTTTTATCCAATCGTGTCTATACTTTTGTAAGCCGGAATTGAATTAAAAATACGACGGATAAGATAAATGTGACAAATTAATTGACATAACAAATTACTAGTTGATTATATTCATTCTTAGATATATACATAAAAGTGCAGACGATAAAAAGTATGATAAAGAAAAAAATGGTGATATGCTAAGTTTTAGAGCGCCCTCTGTAGCACACATCGATTTGTTTTCATTTCCTTTTAGTACTTTGTTATTACCATGTGGCTTTTCTTATGTTATTGTTTCATGATTTCCTTATGTACAATACCTCATATTTTTTATGAACGCAGTCCTCTCGAGGTTTTGTCGTATGAAATGTTTCATCGGATCTTTTTTTTATTGTATCAGTTAAAGCTTTTATAGTTACTTAATTTAAATTACTATACTTATTCATGATCGTTTTTATCAACTTTGTTCACACTGTAGCGCTGCGTGCAATCGACTGACAGTATAAAGTTGAGAGGAAAAAACTTTGAGCACGTTTTTTGTAATGAGAGTAATAATAGTGTAGGCAGAAATCACAGTTGATATGAATACATCTACCAGCACGCCATCAATATAGATGAGGTCGTATAGAGAATAATGAAAAGGGAAAGCTTTAAAAGTATTATAGGATTTCTAAATATTTCAAGTCACAAAGACGTGAAAATGAGTCAAGGCCAAAATCCATACACGGAATTTAAAGAAAATGCATGTAATAATATGTTAGCACGCCAAGTACGTCTACGGAAACGTGACTGTCCCGTTCGATGTCTGCGGATATAAACGAAATTTGCCCGACGTAGAATTGAAAACATTTTATAAACTAATAAATCGGCTTCGCACGCAAATGAGATTATTTATTTAACGTTCTGGCGTATTTCTGCTCGTGACTTATTTTAATATTCTGAAAGTCGACTCCGATAAATATCGGTATTTTCTCAAGAGAAATGTGCCAGTTATTAAAACGTATGATTATAGGACGCGGCTTCTCAGATTCATTTTGTTTTCTGAATATTACTCGCTGGTTTAATTGTAATATACAAGTAGGTATTGATGTATATTAAAATATAGATTGTCAGTCATACTTCTCCATTTACAAAGATTAACTACTGATCTGTTGGTTCGGTAGTTATCTGCTAAACTGGGGGTTGTGAGTTTGATTCCCGCAAGAGGCAAACTTTTCCTTGATAAGTCCGAAGTGTTTTGCTTCATAAATATGCTGTTGACGTATATTAAGTGCATGTTTGTGCCTTACGTTGAAAGGGAACTTTTCAATTTGAATTTTCATGTAATATAATAAAGACTGAATAAATATTGTTACAGGATACACGATGCTTGCGATTGTTTTCGTGATTTCGTTCATGCGGAAACCTAAATAATACCCATATATATTTCCTTTTTATTCGTTAAGGGTGGTTTAAAAATATCATAAGTATTCTGTATCTTTTTTTATTGTTCAAGCCATTTTTACATGAAATCTTAATATAATCCGCTCAGCGGCTGTGACGTGAAAATGTTACAATCAATGAGATTCATAATTAATTTATTTTAAACGAACTGTAATTATAATTTTACTGCATAGAACTTATAAGATAGTTTATATACTCCCTTCAACGTCTTATTAATGGATTAAATTTTGAATAAAGCCTTAAGCAAGTTAGTATTGGGGTAAAATTTCCTATTTATTGTGCCGCTAGATTTCCCTACGGAATCCGTTCGCTCATTCCATTGTTGCGTTGACGGAAATGAGGAATTGCTCAGTAATTGCGTTGATAAAATCAAATTTTAATAGCCTTTCTTGATTAGCGAAATTGCAGTTAGCGCTTTAATTATTTATGCCTTACATCCTATCAGTTCATTTGTTTCACATAAACTATTGATTATAAAATTGCTTACTAACTCGAACGATTTTTGTGTCGTAAAATATTATTTTTGTTAAATATCTGTAACATTACGAATGAAATGAACGAACTTAACAAATTCTTCAAAAAATTTCAATTTAAGCAAAATACATTTAATTGCAAACTTAAAACATCTTTTTTTGGACCTAAATAAAGATTGTACTCTTGTAAATAAATAATTTGTACTACTAACAATATGAGAATAGTAAATAATGAAAAAAATAGATAAAAATTCAGACCTTGGCAAAGAATATACCTGGATAACAAAAAAGCATGTTGATTTAGACCTTTCCGTATAATAACTCCATTCAGCCATTATAAATAACGTTACAACATTCAAAATTATTCAGTATTTAATCGTTACTGAGATTCATATTAAAGTTTCTAAATTAATCGTATTTAGGATGCGATTCGCTGCCCACAAATGAGATTCGGAGATAAATTGCTCGGTTTTAGCGCTTGCTTTTTGTGATAATGCGTTCCATAATGTTACCTAAATCACCCTGCGGTTATATTAAAAGCGGTTATAAAGTTTCTTAAGGGCGTACGGAGCCATAACGTTGGTTCTACACGCTCGTTCAGGTTTTGAATTTCAACCATTTGTCGGAATCTAGATGATCTTCGTCAATCTCAAAGCAGTTTATCGAGAGCGTAGAGTATCTTTACAGAATGGTCTGAATATCTGTTGATTTATTCCCGTCTCAGTTATCTTGGGTCACCTCAATCCATTCCTTTCCCTCACTGTCCCATTCCTTTCGTGAACAACTTCGAATAGGGCAGGTATTAAGGTATGTTAACTGCATTTATACTAGCGTACTCTAACTGGAGTAATGTCACGAATAGTTCTATTAATTGAATCCCTGTCACGATCTAAAACTCACCAGTAATCACAATCACACAAATCACTGACATACTAATAAGTTTATAAACAGCTAACACTAAATGTAAATGAAGTGACGTAAATTGTCCTATTTGTATAGTCCTATTCAGAGATAGTCGCAGTTGTTCATAAGCGGCAAGCAGCTCACTGCTGACGGCTCGATTATTTCTCTCTTCACATAAAATACCCTGTATATACCGTGTCGTTCGCTAGAGGTCCCAGGAGAAGTGTTGAATGCGAAGAACGCAATGGATTTAAGCTAGATTAGGCGCGTATTGAATTTATAGCCTATGTTGATCAACATAGACTAAATACCATACTGTACAATGTCAAGAAACTATGGGTTATGGGACAGGCGGGATTGCGTAATGAACTTTTTCCAAATAACTCAAGTCTCAAAGCTTCCGGCAGATCAGTAGGTCAGCAACCTCTTCGTCAATCAGTATAAGTTTTATTGTACAGCAGTTGAATGTTAATTTATTAATTTACGAGACTAATATGCAATACATCCCTACAGATATGTAAATATAAAGCAACTTTTATTCCAGGGAACAGGCGTTCACTGCGCTCTAATTGCGATTCCGGCCATCGCGTCACAACGTAGGTGGAAATTCTGGAAATACAACTTCATGTTTCGGAAAATTATGAGTTTCCAAAAAAATCCAAATGAAACCGCTTTCAACTTTAACGAATGTATAGGAGTAAAAAGTGGGGATACTGTCATTTGTGTCTTTGTTTTTTTTTCAGTTTCAGTTTCAGTTTCAGTTTGAGTTTTTGATTATCCTTTGATCAATAGCGGTCCTCCTTTCAGTATTCATGAAAATTTGAAACGGGATGAAGCTGTTTACAAATCCCCTAATATTGATATCATAGCATTAAACTAATATCTTACAAGCATTTAAAACTACCTTCAGTAATTCAATTCGACTACCATTTATAAAATTAACATTAATTAATACAGACAGCAGTTGTTTCAAAACCAAATTCTAACACAACCGATGGTTTTTATAACACTTTTTTTTAATACCAAATTTTTAAAGTCACGTGCTTACAGATCCTTTAATTTAATGCACGAACGAATTCGTGGGATGTGGATGTACATAAATTAAAATTGCCCAATCCACTTGAGAATCATAATGTGGTCTCAATTATTGTTATAACGCTGATACGTCCCAAGTTCGGAATTAATGACGGTCGGTGAGCGTGATTCGGTAGTCCGCAATGGAGCCAGGAAATGATTAACTGCGTTTCGAGCACTCGCCTTTGTGATATCGGCTTCGTAGTTTTAAATTTATACTGCTGACATTGGTTTTTTCATTTTCACCGCTTCTGCTTTGCGAAGTAAGATCTTAGTCAGATCAGTAACACCGATGAATGTAATTAGCGATG
>DVPR01001835.1:0-10282 GCA_018239345.1 Oxynetra stangelandi | reverse complement strand
GCGTTCCGCGTTCCGTTATTACTGTTAGTATACTAAAAAAGTGTTTTAGCGGCGTGTACCGCAGTGTGACGCCGCTGAACCCAGCCGATAGAAGTGGTGCTGAATAAATGTAAGCACTCCCTTAGGATACAAAATTGTGTATATCGGTATAACATCCGGTGAAATCACGGCAACGTTGCTCCCGAGGGAGCGTCGCCATCAACACGTAGAATTAATGAGTTAAGTATTAGAAAGTCGAATATTCCATTTATTACGTTAGTTGAGTTTAATATTAAAAGTATAAAATTAATATGACATTATTGCGTACAACCATATCTGTTTTATTATATATTTAACGTGTTTTATGTGTACGTAAGTATGTATAAATGTATACAGAACGGTTATTTAAATAATAATTGTATGAACACTTATTCATGAATTATATTATCTCAGGGACTTAACTTCGGGTACGTTCTCGTTTCAAATACGTTACATATTCACCTGTTTAAAGTCTGAATTATTTATCAAAACATAACACCCGTACTTAGTTCTAACACAAATAAATACGGGCTCAAATTGTGTTTAATATGATTTAAACTTGACCATTCCTAATTTTAGTAATTTGGACCGAGTGAAAATCTGTTTTGGTCGAATTTCGTTATGAACATGATTATGTGTAATACATCCCTAATATTTGATAATACTACCCCACATTCTTTACCCGACATATGATGAAACTAACAATATTATGCTGTAATTTTTAATACAGTTTTTGGTATTTATTTTCATTTAACAAATACACAAATGATTAGTAAATGTGAATGTTGATATGTTTAAGGTTTGATTGATTAATGTTAAAAATAACACAATGAATTATTAGGTAACACTGCCTCAAACATCTAGGTCGCTGAATAATCGCTTTAATTACTTATTAAATTGGATCTATTTTGAAATATAAAATTTATTTAAGTAATATTTCGTTTATGTCTAATGACATATGAGTTGGTAAGTCATAATAAATTGCTCATATTCTCGTTATTGAAGCGATATTTTAGAATAAGAATTTTTATATATTTATGAATTTATTCGTCATTATTATATCATAAATGTTGTAAATTTTTTGCCTATAATTATTTGACTACTATACTATAATCGTGTACTACAATTTCATAACTCTACTAAATAAATCAGATTCAAAATTTGTTAATTAATAATTTTGTAATAGATTTGTAATTAATTTATTAGTTAGCTGGACATGTCCGTATACGAGTGAGTTTAAAAAGTCAAAAATAATATTTAATCGAATAAGTATTAATTTGTATACGTATTGTTAGAATTTGTATAAAAAGTCATATTGTATTGTATACATCTTCAGTACAAGATGTATACAATACAATAAAATGTTCAGTACTGTATGTGTATGTATTTAGTCGTAGATCTTGAATCAAAATGTAAATCTTTCTTTACAAAATAAAATTTGTTACAAATTACTGCACTATAAAAATAAACGTTAGTGTAAAGACAATTTTTACATTCACACACACACACACACACTCACACACACATGCCCATGTCCACATGCACACAAAAGAAAAGTTTATAAACAATCTGTGTAATCCTTGTCTGGTCTTATTTCTGTTATATTGTCTTGTAATAAAAATTGATTTGTACGTAACAGTGTACAATACTACTTTAAAAAGCCAACAGGATTAAATAAATAAATTCATGAATCTTGTGTTTTATTCAGGCACCACTGCCCACTACATTCGTAACAGTGAATGTTTTGAGCGTACGAAAGCTTAATATATGAGTGGCGACTTCCATCGCATTTATCTTAGATGACCGGACTGATTGTGACCAAACAAAACCACATATTGAGTTGACCAACACCACAATTAAATTTTATTTACTGTAGTCAGTCCATACTTAGGTGGATTTCAAGTGAGTAGTCTTCAAATATTCACGCGAACGACATTCCAAAATATCAACTGGTTCGAAGTTTTGTGGTAATAGTCCCAATGTTATACAATATATTTTTTAACTAGCGGACCCGACAGACGTCAACACAATAATAACAAAATATTTTTTTCCCAATTCGATCGTAGCGCCACCTCGAGGGGTAGACAAAAATTGAAATAGAATATTATTGGACATTTGACAATGCGATGACTGCGCAGTCTGTCGGTTCCAATGTGAAACATGCTAAAATCAACGACTACTTACAATTTAAAAAATAATTAAAAAACATTTTCCAGTGGACCGAATCGTAAATCTAAACCATTCTCAAGTCCCCTTGAACACACAACTACAATTTACTGAAACTTGGTCTAGTCGTTTAGGAGGAGTTCAGTGACATACACACGCACACAAGAAATATATATTTATGTATATAAAGATATGTACATTTTATATAATATACAAAAGCCATGTTTCCTTTTAATATTTTCATAAAATTTGCCCACTGAATATGTAAAATCGGTTTATTATATTAACATATACGAGTATATGACAGTCAATACACCGTTGACGTAATTCCAGAATTCCGCGATTTACATAGAAAAACAAATGACTACGCATACTGGGTCTTGTCGGCGCCTCTTGTCACTTAATATTTTGCAGGTGAACGAGTTTGAGTTAATTTTATTACATTGAAAATTTCTTTGTTGTGTTTACTTTTTAATATCTCTTTGTTCCTCTAAAGAATATTAGTTGAGTACACATTGAAATTTCATTTCGCTCGTATGCAAAATTGTGTTAGGCATGCAATTTGCTTGGATCTTGTTGCAATATAAATCGTGTTACGGCTCAGAAAACATGATGGAGTTCCAAATCATTACTCTGTATTAGATTTGCATCTATCTAACTGTAGATGTAAGTAAAACTTGACTGCCGGACATTTTATTCTTACAATTTGTATTTCGTACAGAATTGTGCAGTTGCCAACCTATTCGCTCACTCCACCCTCCACTCCACTCCACCCTCAAGAGTAGCAATAGTTTTGAGTTCAACATCTAATATAAATTGTACCAATACTTAGATAGTATAAAATTAAGCAATATTACAAGTAATCTCATTTCTGCATTTCTCTTTGTAAATGTTATAACAATAATCTTAAAAATATGTTAGCAATAATTAATAGAACTATTCCTGTAATCCAATTCGAGATTTTTTGCAAATATCCATCAGGCACTTATGGCCGCATGTTGCTATTTTACAGCAAAATTCATATAAAAAAATTTACAATCTGTTCCTTTGCTACTTTTGCGACATAAAATAGTACGTGCTTAAATAAAAATACTCGTTGGTATCCCAAGCGTTCAGTTTTACCTCGTATAAGTAATAAAATCCGGGTTTATCGTGAGGGATAGGAATATACCGTAGGGTAATTGTTTATTTATATTATTTATACCCTTTAATTTTGTGCGTAGTACTAAGTAAAAAATATATTAAAACTTGCAAGTAGCCAATACACCAACGTCGGCCTTATTGCTGAGAAAGTGATCTCTAGCAGAGTACCATACTGCTAGATGAAATCGAAACAACCAAACCGAAGCCTCGAAGGCCGTTGTGAGAAATAAAGGTAATAAATAAAGTGATATTTATAAGATACATTCCAAGCAACACCTGAGATATGGGCGGTAAAAGAAAGCCAATTTGCAGCGTGTAAGAATTCTATATCTTGTTAGATCTCGTGGCCTTCTAAGAATGTAAATATTTGAGTGCAAGCGAAGACTTCACAAAGGCTCCAAACCAATCTCAACTTTTAATAATTGCCACAAAAGAAAAGCATTATGTTTGACTTTTTACAAAAAAAAATGATATAATGACTGTACTTTGAGAACAATATTTTCTTTTTAACTGAGCAAATCGAAGCAAATACAATATTACCAGAATCTCAAATATGGAATATTTGCATTTGATATTATGATTCCAAAAACAATGTCATTTATCATTGAAGTAATATGATGATGATAGTAATATAATTTTTAAAAAGACGTACTTTCGTTTTTTTGCATAAATCTAGTGATTCCAAATAACTGCACTTAATTTTGGGGTGGTTGTTTTTTGATATTATAATTACAGTCGCACGAGTTTGAGATCGTAAACTTAATACCATTTCGATACTATGTTTCAATCGGTTTAATTGTGTCGACAAAACATACATACGTAAGTATATCAATACAACTGTACTTATAATTCACTTTTGCCTCAAATTGGCCAAAACCATAAAAAAATTCCGTTTCAATAACATGTTTTCCAACTGAAATTCGATGACCGCGATTGTTTTTTGTTTTTCACAAATTTATAAGAACCGGAACGCCTTCTAAGTTGATGTAGAATTAGTGAGGCCTCCTCGAACTTTTGACTTTTGAAGACTAAATGATGTACCGTATTTACTTTGCTAATGAATCTAACGCGGTAAAGCGGCATAATATGGTATAATTAACTACTCAAATGCGGATTACGGAGTTGATAATATTGAAGTAGCGTTAGAGCACTAAATTGTTATTGTTACTAGCACTTAATTTATGAACTAGTCGCATGATATTTGGATTGAAAAAGGAATATGAAGCGAATTCTATTCATGCTGCTGGTAATGATTGAGCTTCTTGAATAGCTGAACAAAACGGTATTGTCGCTTAACGATCACAGCCATCCAATACAGTCCTGAACCTAAATATTCTTTATAGAAAATATTCTAACATACACTCATAAGTATAGTATTATATAAATATCTCAGTTAAATTAAACAGTAAACTTATTATGTATTCATTTAAACTCTGCTATACAATTATAATCATTCTTAATATAATTTTAAATAAATTCCAACTTGCAGAAATTATTTTATTCAGTGAACGTATTTCCAAGAAATTACTTAAACGAATTCCTAAAACTACTGACTGTGAATTCTGAAGACAATTAGCAAAAAATACTTAAAACGAAAGCAGTGAGTAAAACGATCGAAAGGAATTGCGCCACTTAAGATAATTAGCAGCTTTAATTTGCCTTCGAAGACTAATGATATAGTTAAAACAGATTGCTTTAGCCAGATTTTGGTTGGGCCACGTTTATGTCATATTGGATATGTGTTGTCACATTATTAATTAATGTTATGTTATAGCTGCCCTGGCTGAAAATCCAGTTGCTGAAACTTTTTAATTGTTCTGTTATTCGAACGATAATTGGCTGTGGTAGAGCTCTAACAACCGGGGTCGATTGCTTCATGCGCCCCTCTTGCTAACACGAGTAGGAAATTACTCTGAGCATGAAAACGTTTGTGGATATTTGATACGGGGAAGGAGAAAAACGTTTATTCGCAAGCGAAATTAGAACGCATGGTACGATTTATATACAAACAACTTCAACTAAAACGATTATATCATCGAACAAAGTGATATCGAGAAATTTGGAAAACACCACTAAATATTTAATTATACAATTAGCATAGCTTACACTTTATGATATCGACTCGATGTCTCATTTTATTTTAAGGTTTCTCCATGTCTTTTTTTAGTGTCCTGTATCTGTCAAAATAGTCAATTTATAGTTTCACTAAGCGGGAAACATGATCAGTGAACAGAAAACTTAAAGTGAAAATCATTAGTCGTGAATAATAATAAAATGTAAACAATAGAATTGTTTAGCCAACACTGACCGCAATCGTGCTGTGGTCGCGCGCGTCTATTTACCAAACGCTTCGAACACCTATACACTGGTTAGGTCTTATATTGATAGATTACTATGAAACGTGCAACGGAGACCCTAACCGAACCTATATTGTGTTATTTAAATAAACAATCAAACGCAAATATCTTTTAGGTTATGATTTTTGTATGTTTTATAATTCTTATAATAATTCTTTCTCTCTTTATTGTATTCTGTTTTGTATATTTTACTTAATAATTAATATGCACCCTAATGTGTACTCAGTTTCAATTTAGTAAATAAATGTTAATAATATTCCCTATACATTTTCTTAGTTTACCTTCTTCAGATTTAATTAAAACAAAATATTGAAATTTAGTTAAAAGTAAAACAGTGTACATAAATATTCGATGAGAATATTCATGACGGCACAAATCAATTTATCGGATAAACAGTGGAATAAAAATGCCTATAAAATCATGTAAATTTTAAATAGTTACATAGTTAATGAAAATATTTGCAATTTGTAACGTATCTCCTTTACGCGTATCCCAAACTTTTGTTTGGATATTTCGTGACCGTAACTGTACGTTACGCTGTTGTTTACAAGTTTGCGAATGCCTTTCAATCATGAGTAACGATGTATGTACATACATACATATAATCTTCAACGAATGGGCCTCGAAATGTTGTTCGATAAAGTATATCTATACACAGGTACGCTGATCACTACTAATAATGTACTTGAGTATCAAGTACAGATATTTCTTTGAAAAGATTGTTTTGTTCGTAACAAAACAAAGTCGATAAGTAGCTACAAATATGAAGAAGTAACATTCATTCTATTTTAAGAAATATAACGAGAAAATAATGAATATAAAAGTAAACGAACATTTGAATACGTATCATACGAGTTTAAATTCAATGTTTGAAATAACAGAAATGTTACACATTAATGCTAATGATTAAGTGTCTCGGGAGCTGTAGCTTTTGTAGCTGTAGGTCTGTGACTGTAGCTGTAGCTCTTTAGTAGTAGCTCTGTGGCTGTAGCTGACTGCTACGCTGTTACGTTTAAACAATAGTGTTCGACCTGAACTATTTAAAAAGATATACATTTTACACAATTTTGAACATTTGTCATAAACACTGGTAATCGCTTAGAACATTACAAATTATATAAAATCAATTATCCAGTTATGAATTATTACCTTTTCCCTTCTTTCTCCAAGATAATCATAGTTAATCAAATTATTCGGTTAATCGATTAATAAAAAACAACTTATTAAAAAACTTGTCATAAATACATAATTATATTGTCATAATACATAAGTAGGTGCTTACTTGTATACCAAATCTTATTTATTATTATTATTTATTCATTCTCAGATTATGTGGATCCATGTGTCAGTAAAAAGGCCTTAAAATGATTTTTAATGATTTAAAACGACAATTAGCTATTTTATATTCGGAAATTATTATTATTTAAGGTTACATTCGTTCTTTAGCGGAAAAAAACAGCGTTAAAATATTCAAATTCCTTGATTTTATTCTCGTAATTTACTGGAGCTTGATTAAGTAACCTTTGAAAAGCATAATTGGTTCATTTTTTTTACCGTCCAGGTGTTCCTACAATCAGAAATCCAATTATGAAAAACATTTTTCTTGGTAAAAAATTTATTAATGCCTACAATTTTTAATTTAACAAATTGTTTATTATTAAAACTTAATATGTGTTAGGTGGGTCCCCATTTTTATTTTTTATATATATTTTTTTATATACTCGTAAGTAAAGTGTAAAGCAAAAATAAAATTCATAAACTGAATTCCAATGTGAATACGTATGTACACATACGTAAATCCAGTACACTCGTAACGAAAAACAATCTCGTAATATTCTATATAATATCCTTCTTTGCTATATATTTCTCGCAATACGATATTGGTACGGAGCTAATATCGCCGGTGTATTATAATATTGACACATGAAACTGAATTGTACTACAAATATTTTTGTGGAACGTTTCATGGAAACGACTGTTTCGTTACTGTGCAATGTTGTACATACAAGCATTTACAAATTCGACCCTCATTAGTTACCCATTAGTTGTGAGAGGACACTGGGCCAGAGCGGTGTTTAGTTTGATCAACTTTACACCGTTCCTTTTACTAGAACATGTGAAAACTCTTCAGTACATGAGACAAACGTGCATACATATATAAACACAATCAACCACACACGTACATTTATATTATGATCGTTAGAGCTATCATAAAAATTTACACATACCAGCATGAACAGTCTTAACTCCTTCGACATAAAAAGTAAGTATTATACTAAATAAATTTTATGTCATGTCTATCAACATCAATGTATTGTAAATTCAGTATGTATATGAACGGATATTTAGGAATATTGTACTGTGAATATTATTCTCGGAACGAAATATTGACAGAAAGTTATTAAAAGTGCCCTTACCAACATAGTTCGGCGTTTTTATTGAAGTAGGTGAGCTGTTGGGAACGTTCAGATATGTCTCGGGCAGCAATTTGTAGTTCGTCGACGCATCGCGACCAGTCCGGAGATATTAGCGCCCAGCAGGTCGGCTCCTTCAGAAAATCTGCACCCGATAAATTATGGATTAAGTTCACGGCAATAAATTTCATATAGACCCGCCGTATGGAATTCAAATATGAGAATCTGGCCTACACATATGTATATATATTTACAACAGTTACTAATAAGAAATTTATTATCGTGTTCGAGAAAAGCTTGTTTGTACTCGTATATGGGGCGTTCTCAGTATTCCTTAGAAGTAGCAAAACGTATTAAGCGATCATTTCATCGTAAGCTTCTTTGGAATACAGTATCTAAATAACAGTGCTTAAAATATATCAAATAATCATATTTTATGCAATATTAAACACACGATAAGGCAATAAACTAAAGAGATTGTATGTTGATATTTTTTAATTTAGTATAAAATTCAATACATAATATTTTTCTAACTATTGGTAACAGATAACTTTAAATTTAGCCCTTTCGTTTTAATTTAACTGTTTAACGATAACAGTTCAAAATCAAGCACATAATTAGTGTAAGCAGAATAAAAATATGTAATAAAGCTTCTTTTCTTAGCAACTCTAAAACTAGAAATGTACTCTCTATTTTATAAAATTAGGTATTCAATTTATTTCTTAAAACAATGCAAATTCAAAATAATTGAAAATAATCTTTGAAGGTCTTATTCAAAATTATGTTCGACAAACGAATCTGCCAACGAAACACTTATCATAATACATGTGTATGTACTTACATATCTCCCCAATGTTGATATTTTGATTTTACTGACGTAAATGCTAATGATGTTACACATCAGAATTTCATTAACGCGTCATACGCTCGGGTACAGGAAATTAAATCGGACTAATGTGTTTAGGGCATTAAAATTATATGAAAATTCGTTACTGAAATTATTGTATACGCAAACGAATTATCCAGATGGTAAATATTTGATTGGTTTAAAGTGGAAATTAATAAAGAAATATAATTATTTTATAGCAAGACGTTAATGTTATTATGCTAATGAGTTTCGTCTGTTTCATCGACGAAATTAACCTCGCGATCAATAAATCATACATCATACAATCACTGTATCGATGCATTGAGTTTAATCAAAGGTTCTTGATACGAGTTTGTTGCACTCATTTGGTCATCGCTAATCTTCCCATTGTACAATTGCTTATTAACTGGGAAATGTATATAGGAAGTAAAATAAGGATAATTGGTTACAATGTGATTTGGGCAAAGTCAATCTATAATAGCAAATATGACAAAATAAATTTATAGTTTAAGTTAAAGTAAATAATTACACACAGGGCTTTCTGATCTTCAAGTACTCCCGTAGGCAGTGCCTGTGTTATGTTTGGGTAGACGGCTGACAAAATAATACATATGTACATGTAAGTATATACTTAGAAGTATATACTTATAGGGATAGGTTTTTATAGCAAACAAACGCTTTGCTGATCACGTACATATTTTTCCTGAGTGAGAATGAAACCCACGACGCCCGGCGCAGCATCGAGCTTCACTAACCACTGCACCATTTGGCCATAACACAGGATTTATGATTACTTTCAAATCCCTAAAAGCCTTAACTGCAATTAACATCCACAATGCTTACAGATAGAGTTAGAAAAAGTTATCTTAAGTAAGTAAAAGTACCTCTTCGCAATGCGCTGTCATTAGTGCAGAGGTAACGCATCAAAGCTTTAGCGCCTCCAATTTGCTGCTGAACTAGTTTTTGCCCATCAGTGGGCAAGCAACGCTTGATCCACGTATCCATACAAGCCATACCGGTCTGATAAGCTCTGAAAAGAAAATCATTTATTCAAGAAAACATAAAATATTCAATGGTGTAATTTTAATATTGCGATGGAACATCAAATACCAATTGATTAAAAGATTATGTCATAAATGATGTAATAAAATGAAATTACAACAAGTCTTTTGAATAATTATTTAAAATTAACGAATATCTTTATTTAACATAAAAATAAAATTCTCCTTATAGTATAATTGGAATCAATAATTGGAAGTAATAGTGTAATTTTAAGGAAAATGTTAATTATGGGAGACGCTATATTAGTCTGTATT